>CARXXK010001029.1:0-40121 GCA_949089665.1 Macrosiphum euphorbiae
TTTTCTGAATTTGATTTCCGTTTATTTCATATTTCATTTCAGAGAAAAGAAATGACAGTCCGTTGTTTATAAATCTAATCTCGTCAGTTATTTCTGTAGGTTTGGTTATTGTTCCCTCGATGTAAATATAACTCTCGCACGGTAAAGTATAAAACTCTGTGTTATGTTAAGCAATACGCACCTCATCATTATTAGAAAGAGCTGATGTTGAATACGGTAAAAAAGAATGATAATCAATTTGTGTTATTTTACAATCATCGATGTATCCAGCCGTGACGTCTAAATATGTGTCGTCCATATTAAATGACGTTAATCGAGAGTAAAAAAGCCAAATTATCAGGTGTTAGACTATGTTTAGTCTGTTTTCGTCTCGAATATTTTTTCTTTTTCAGAGTTGTTACCTTGTTAGTGTTTTTAACACGACTAACGTGTTTTTCATATACAACCCTATTTATATTGTAAAATTGAAGCCCATCACGAGTCTTGAATTAATAATCGTATTGATACCGGTTCGCCTCGTAGATCGATCAACTCGCCGTCCTGATTTTTTAAAATTATACTTGCATGTGTTATAGATGTAGAATTAATGGAGTAAAAAACCAAATGTGTTGGTACCTCTATTATTTTATAGCCTGGAGGAACATTCGGATAGAACTCGTGGATTGTATGGCACTGCTTACCGTTGACGAATGAACCCATAACTAGATTTGAATCGATATATATACAGTTTGTTTTGGTAATATTGACCAACGTATCTGATTCGTGTTTGACATTAGCAGCATATACACGATTTTTGAATCCCAACAACTGTCCTATACTATTAGTTATACTAAAATCTACAGTTTCACTACAAAACATTGTACATTTTAGTGTATTATTATCTGCTGTCAACTCGAATAAAATATCAGTATTATGCAATACACGTTTTATAGCTGTGTCAATTTCATTCAACTCATAAGAGCCGGTAGGTATTACATAGCTATCGCTATTCATATTGTTATCATTACTGTATGTGAAGCATATTTTATTACACTTTTCGTTTATGTTAGGAATAGAATTATTCGTTTGAAAACCTAACAGACAGATTTTTGCATTTTTACTGACTTCTATCGGTGGAAAAAATTCACATGACAATTCGCTCGAGTTACCGGTTAATGTTATAGTGTACATGATAAAAATTTTAAGCACAGATGACCACAGTTTGTTGTGTTATATTTCTGATGTCTATCGTAGTTATATTCGATATTACAACCGTTGAAATATTTCTGTAATTCTAGCGGTGGCGTTAAATTTCCATAACTATCATAATATTTAACTTTTTTTCCGATTTTCTTATACGCTACCCAATGAGTACCTGTTCCGTTTTCGATGTCTAAATTAACTACAGCTGACTCTTGATGTTTTGCTAATCGAGGCAACTTGTCTCTAGCAAATACACCGATAAAATGATAAATTTTCAACATGTCAGCGTATTTTATAATCTCATAATCGTACAACGCTCTACCGGGTAACGTAGAAATTAGTTTTTTGACCTGGATTTCTTAACTGAACCGCCCTTGTGTGGTGCTAGGTATAAACCTTTACCTTTTACGATTTTATAAGAACTACCCTTGTGAGGAGTAAGATATAATCCTTTGCCTAAATGAATAGGAGAGTTATTTCCAGAATTTAATTCTTTCACGACTTTTACTATATTACCTACTCCACCGGTAAGCGCGCCTAATGCTGATAAACCAGCAAAAATAGGAATTAAAGGTAGAATACCGCCCTTTTTCGGTATTGGTATAATTCTTGGTGTTTTAGTTTTTTTGTTTTTATTTTTATTTTTTTTAGTTTTTTTCGCAGCTGACAGACACGTTCTTACTAATTTTGTAATATTATTTTCGTTCATTTTATTTTTGATGGAATTTTTAGCAGCCAAAACCATTTGTTTAAATCCGCAACCAGCTCCAATCTTACGTTTGGCCTTCATAGCTGTAGTAACTAGCCAAGACGCCGCTTTTTCCTTGATACCTGTGTTTTTAGATTTAAACACTTCCCAAGCCTGATTTTCTAATACTTCGTCTGCTCTATGCCGATCAGTTAGCGAATTACTTTCTTCGTATGCGATATCATGCGCTCTGGCCAACTCGTCAAGTCTGTTTATACCACGTTCTCCTCGTGCTAATCTTTGTTTCAATTTGGTTCCGGGACCGGCAAATCTATAAACAATTATTCATAAAATTTAAAACGGATTTATTAGTCATAATATATTGTAGCGACTTACCTATAACCAGGTAAATGTAATTCCACGGGTAAATGATTTATAACAGAGTTAATAAGACCGGAGCCTTTATTGTTGTTTCGCTTACGAACGTGAGACATCGTGTGACGCTATCGCTAACATAGCACCTATATTTATAGTGAAAAATTTTAAAAAAATGCGCTTTATCGAACAAGAGAAAAAACTACGAATTTATAATATTGATTCTCCCGAGACAATTCAACAGAGACATGGAGAGCTTTTCCCAAATACGATAAGGTCGTTGGTACTTGGCAGCTCGGGGTGTGGTAAGACCAATCTGATATATTTTCTACTAGTCGATGAAAATGGGTTAGGATTTGAAAACGTTTACATATACTCCAAGACGCTGGAACAACCTAAATATAAATTATTAAAACGTATTATTGATGGAATAGACGGTATGAACATTTTTACCTTTTTCGAGAATGATAAAGTAATTCCGCCAGAGAAAGTTTTACCAAATTCAATTTTTATCTTGGACGATGTTATTGGTGAACACCAAAACGTAATAAGAGATTATTTTTCTCGAGGTCGCCACAATAAAATAGATATTTTTTATCTGGCCCAGAGTTATTCAAAAGTACCAAAACAGTTGATACGTGACAATGCGAATTTAATAGTATTGTTCAAACAAGATGAGACCAATTTAAGACATGTATACAATGAACACTGTTCGGGTGATATGTCATATATACAATTTAAACATTTTTGTGTAACATGTTGGAACCGTGAGAGGTTTACATTTGTTGTTATTTGTAAAGATAGTGAGCGTGATAACGGACGTTATCGTTTTGGGTTTGATACTTTTGTAGTTATATAAGATGAAACAACTAATAAATATTATCATTTAAAACGTAGTCATGACGGAAGCAACTACTGTGTTATATGAGCTAGTTAAAGCTAAGGAAAGTATTAAACGTAAATATATCGCATTAAAAACCGGTTCTGATAATGTTCAACAATTAATGACACAGACATTAAAACCAATTATCGATCCTTTAACTAAAATATCGAATAAACCTCGATTGAACAAAGAAAATATTGACAATAAATCAAAAAACTCAATTTTGGACTACAATCAACAAGAAATTGAAAATTGGTTTCAGTCTACAGCTTGGACAAAATCTATGGACCGAAAAAACTTCCAAACGGACATATTATTTTGGGTAAAAAAGAAGTAAAATTTATAGAAAACAATATACTTATTGACGGTACTGTTTACCCATCTACGTCGGGTCTTAATCAGTTATTATTTTTAAAAAATCCACTTATTTTTACTGATAGCGATTTAGAGGTATATAAATCTATATTAACTCAAACATCAGTACATTTATCTACAGTTGGAAATAAAATAAAAAAGGGCGGTACTAAATACTCAGCAATTATTAGTAAATTATTCCCCTCGGGTGGCGAGCTGTCTATGAAATTACAGAAAAATAACTTAGTGTATTGGGATAATCCAAACGAGTTGGTCGACCGATTACGTCTGCTTCTCGCGTCAAAAGCAGCTGGCAATACAAGCGTTTCAAACGAAATAATTTCGATTTTCGACGAATTACACGAGGCCGGACTAATAAAGCGAATTCCCGATGTCTAAACGGGAAATCGCTAACGAACTTCACAAACCAGCAAGGAAAAATTTCACTAGGCGTCGAGTTAACGTCTATGGAAAAAATGATTTATGGCAAGCCGACTTGGTTGAAATGATACCACATTCAAAAGTAAATGGTGGTTACAAATACATCCTGGTTGTGATTGATTGTTTTACAAAATTTTCTTGGGCGAAACCGTTAAAGTCTAAGACAGGTAAACAAGTTACTAGTGCAATATCTACAATATTACTTGATCGTTCACCGAAACTTTTACAACTCGATAACGGAAAAGAATTTTACAACACCACTTTTGACGCTTTGATGACCAAGTATGGTATACACAAATATTCAACTTTCAGTATTCTAAAGGCTAGTATCGCAGAAAGGTTCAACCGAACTTTGAAGGGAAAAATGTATAAAGAATTTACTGCTAGAGGATCACACGAATGGGTTTCAATTTTACCAAAGTTACTTGACGAATACAATAATTCTTACCATAGAACTATAGGAATGACACCAATACAAGCAGATTCCAACCCCGCTTCGGTGGTAATAAAACATCGTGAAATTAAGACTGTAAAAATTAAGTTTAAAGTTGGCGATAACGTTCGTATCAGTACACAAAAGGGTGTGTTCACAAAAGGTTATTTACCAAACTGGTCTACGGAAATATTCGAGATTATCAAAATAAATAAAACATTACCCGTTACTTATCAACTACAAGATTATATGGGTAAACCTATAGCTGGCTGTTTTTACTCTGAAGAAATATACAAGACCAATTTCCCAAACGAATATTTAATTGAAAAAATTATACGTAAAAAACAGAATCAAATGTACGTCAAGTGGTTAGGATTCGATAATACACACAATAGTTGGATAAATACACGTGATGTTAAAAAATAGTGTCAGTCGTTTTATAACTATGAACGTGTTCGGTAGTTCTCAGGCGAGCGATGCTAAAAGAATTATATCAGATATTCAAACAAGTAACAAAACAATTGTAAACGATGTGAAACTTCAACAAAAAGAAATTGATACTCTGAAAAGTAATATTGTTAATCTACGTGATAATATACAGACAAGTAATAAGTCTATATTTGATTACGAAAATCGTATGTCAGAGCTAATTAATAAGTATGCTGATAGTAGTACCACAATCGCCATCCAGGGTCAAGACGTGAGCCAATTAAAAGCGGACGTGAGCCAATTAAAAGTTGAAATAAATCGTATAACCGGAATATTTGATGAAAATTCATTGCCGAATCACGGAACATATATTTCAGAATTAAATTCACGTTTGATAATCCTGGAAGCCAAAAATAAAAAATAGTTGGTTAGAGTCATGCGGTATTGAAAAATAATTTCAGTCGAGCTGTATACACCATCGTGTTTGGTAGTCCTATGTCAGTGTTATAAATATTTAAGTGTTATAAAATATTATATACATACATTTAATATACCTGAAATTATGTCGTCCGCCATCGCAGACATGCAATGCGTTCTTGGAGCAAACAATAAATATTTTATTAAAGAATTATCTATAGTGGACACTGAAACATGGGCGAACCAACACTGGATTTTTAAAAATTCTAAATCTAAGCAGGACAACAAGAGTCGAAAAACTAATAAGTGGTTGGAACATAACTATCATAAATTTACTATAGAATATGGTGATGTTGAGTATGAAGAACTAAGTAGAATATTAAACTCTTTAAAGTTCTCATACATTTACGTCAAAGGTGAGCAGAAAAAACAGCTGCTTACAGAATTTATACCTCAAGTCGCACTAATCAACATCGAAGATCTTGGATGTCCACGTTTGGACGAAATATGTGATGATGAAACTCTAACTTGCTGTATTTTTCATATGGAATTTAATCCAAAACAATGTACATTCTATAAAGTATTTGCTATAAGGAAATGGTTTATAAATAATTCTTAAAAATACGATTGTACACATTTTATTTAATAAACATAATTATATTTTAATATTGTTTTTTAATTTATATGTTAACATATTTATGTTAGCATTTACAAGGGTTTTAATTATACTAATATTATCATCCATCTACCTGAAACAGAAAAACATGGTTATAGCTTAAACAATTATACAGGAAAAAAATATTACAAGAAAACATTGTAAACTATCTTACATATCTAGCAAAAGCATACTGATACTGTATAGAGTATTTACAAATTATACAAAATAAAAATTATACATTTACATGGATATTTACAAAGTATACATTATAAAGGTGGTAAAATAAAAAAAATATTACAAGAAAAAACATTTTAAACTAACTTATATATCTAACAAAAGCATACTGATACGGTATATTTACATAGTATTTACAAATTATACAATATAAAAATAAAAATTATACATTTACATACAAAGTATACATTATAAAGGTGTTAATACTACAAATTTATACACTAATCTAATATTTTACAAAAATATTTACAAATTACACAATAATCTATTATCAAGTATTTAAATTATATAACAATTAATAGGATAATATTTACAAGTTATTTACAATAATCAATATATAACAAAACAATAAAACTATATATCAAAAAAATAAGTAAAGTTTCTGAAATAAAACTATTTAGTTGTGTAACAAAGAAGCTCTTTCATAAACTCTTTATCCTGCTTACTCCATCGTCGTCCTCTGTCATCTACCTCATAGTCGAGTTCAGGCCATTCATCGTCAGGTTCATCTTCCCTATAAAATTAAGATAAAATGTTAGTAAAATAATTTAAATATATATATTTGTAATAACTTACTCTATACTATAGTGTCCATGTGCTAGTGTATGTATTTTATCGTCTAACACCACCCTCTTATCATTATAGCTGTTATAAGTTAACTTGTTGGTTTTAATTGTCATTAGTTGGTGGTTAAACGACCGTATTGACACGTTTTCCCTATACAATTCTACTCCTTCTTCATCAAACAGACACTTCATATGATCCTCAAGAGTCATGTGGTTTTTAACCACATGACCTCTTAACCCCTTCGCTTTGATTTTTTCACCACCAACTCTTTCCTCCGGTCCGGCATACACATTGAAAGCATATGACTTGGCTCTCAATCCACAGAATTCAGTAATTATATTCGAGTCTACTTCATCGGAAAAGTATCCCGGGGACTTCTTTCTGGTTGCCACATAGCACGGATGGTCACTAAGCAGATTGGCGGTGTCCATCCGGTCCAGTAAGCTACTGTTAGCCGCCAAGTCTACATAAAAGTCATCGGTATAGACATGGTAAATCAGTGAATCTAGAAAAAGAATGATATTAAATTAATATATTATATACACGAGTATAGTTTTAATATATTTACCTGTGTCAGTGTACATTAATTTAATTTTGTCTCCATAGTGCCTCTGCATGACATCATAATGGTACTCATACATTAGTGTTTTAGATATGTCCAGTACTGCAAATCCTGTAAATAATAATAATAATTGTATTATTAATTGTATGTTATATAATATAAAAAGTATATTTACCAATATATATAGGTTTGTCGAATTTAATAATTTTATTTTCAAGCGTTCAGGTTTTCAGTATAATTTGTACAGTGTTTAAATGTGGTCTTGTTAATGAGTTTCTGTAATCTCCTCTCACACGACACCAGCTCCATCTTCATCTCTTTCCTTTTAGACTGCATTGTTTTACCTGTAAAAATAAAATATCAGTAAAAATGTTTAATACATAGTATTTAGTGACTTACCAAATACAGCGTTATTTATCAGCTTGAAAAAATCTTTCTCAAAATCATTCCTAGCCCTCTTCCTCATCTCGGTATTTAACTCAATATATTTAGCTAACCAGTCTGACTGATTAAACTGAATAACCCTATGAACCTGTAAAAATAAGAAAAAATGTTAAAAATCTGATTAAAATCATATAAAATACAAATATTTACTTTTTCTACTATTAATCCATTCTTAATCGCCTGTTGCAGGTTTCGATAATGTATAATATAATTCTCCTTTTTCTCAAACGTGGCCATCAACTTCCTTACCTTTGAACCACGCGGTACACTATTTTGCGGTAGGAAGGGGAGGTCGTTGTGGATAGAATGTAATCTTGGGGGATATGACACATCAACCTCATACACTCGACCTATTGGTGATGTATCATCTAAATCATTTAACCCGTTTAATGTGGGTTCAACCCAGTTAAACCCACCGTACGGCATGTACTGGGACATTGCCCACCCATACAAGTTGTTACCTATAAAAATAAAAAATATTATTAAGTAAGAGAAAAATTAACAAGTTTTGAAAAAAATATACTTACAGTCCTGATATATTATCCACGATTTCTCCTTCGTTTCGTCATACCCCGGGGTCTTTACATTGTTCGCCTTCGCATATCGCTTACTCACCTACACTAGTCCTCCACGTATACCTATAAAAATAAATAAGATTATTATATGTACATTTTTAAAAATAATATACTAACCATTCTCGAACATCAACAACATGTCATAATCATGTAATAACTGAAGCTTTTGTTCCGTGAACTTAAGCATCGCATCGAAACTAAGTCCAGGGGCGGTGAAATAGTGGGCGGCGTCCAAGTTGTATGCCCTCATGCACACGTCGCGGAAGTTCTCAAAAACGTCCGCCAACAACAGCACATCGATTTTGAGGTACAGATCGCTGTACTCGCCCAACATCGTACAGCCGAAGTGGTCCCAGACCTCCTTCGCGTGGTCAAACTCCTTCTCCTTAATACCGGTCTCCGACAACGTGCTATAAAAATCCCTCTTACTCGGTAGTCTTGTCTCCTCCAGCCGCTCCCAACTATCCGTGTACTCGTACGGGTACACCCCCTTACGAGTCACGAGCGGCATATCTCCGGCGACAAAATGTTTGGCTGTCTCACGGAAGTTCTCATGTTCGGGCGTAACTAAATTTTCGGCCAGGGACGACAGACTCGACGCCATAAACCTGAACGTGTCGATAAACCGAACAGTGAAGGTACTACTTATATATTTCGAGAAAGATATAAATTTCTCCTCACTGTTCGGTATAACGTTGATCGCCTGTGTATCATACCCAAGTTCAGTGATTATGAAGTGCGAGTCGTAGTTTGAGAGATTATGAAAAAATACGGGGACAAATTTAGGTTGTTGCAACTCTAAGTTACACCTAGAGCACAAGGTCTGTCTAAATTTGCCCGTGAGATGGTCATGATCCCTAACCTTATCGCCCCCGACTAATAAGCATTTGCATAAGTTACACGCATTACACTCTTGATGTGTTTTTTCTTCACCCTCGGTCATAATTAAAGGAATTTTCGTCTTCATCAGACCTTCAATTTTCCGGGCCACATCAACAATCGACTCCATGAAATGTCTCGCCACGTCCGTCCTGTCTTTGCTGCCTCTGTAGATTACCGGCCCCGCCGGTATCTCGTGTTGAAGCAATAAATCCGCCGGCACGTCCTCGCTCGCCTTCACCAAAAACCCGTAGCTCATCGCTTCGTGTTTTTGAATAATCGTGGTACTACCCCCTCTCGCCTCCTCCGCCTTCGCCAAGATCACCTCGAAATCCGAGTAAATTACAAACGGGTGCCTAACCGTGTTTTTCCACGCCCTGAACTCAACACATTCTCCCTCCTTCGGCATCTCCGGAAAAATTGGCTTGTGCGCCCCACAAATCAATTTATGTTGGTCCAGGGCCTCCTGTCCACTCAACTTGAATTTCAAATTTTGCTTGTCAAAGCTGGAGAAGCACCTTTTACAAAAAATGACACTCCCATTGTGTCTCGTTTTCTGCAAACGTATGAGCCGTGAAAAATTCGAAATGTAAACATAGTGCGAGTTGTCACCGTCCGTTACCAACAACAGGTCGAAATGATCCTTTTTTTCTTCGTCGACCACACGTAACGGATACACTTCGTACGTTGGGTACTTACGCGGCGCCTGGAATTTTTTATCGAGCCCGTAGACATTTATGGAGACGTTATTATTATTTTTTTCGAATTTGGTGATGTCTGATAGTGGTGTGGGGAACGATATACCGTTAAAATTATAATTTTTCTCATGCTTTTTATAATTTTCTCCGACACAATATTTATATCTATCAGATAAATTTTCGGCCACACGCCTCGCCAAAATCGCCCACTTGAAGCACTCCTGATCCGTGTTTTGTGGGTTGATGGTTCCCCGTTTTCTATCTTTATATTCAGGTAGTTGAATATACGACGAGCCGCCCATCGGTGTATATTTATACACGGTCAACAACAGCCCATCGATCGACTCCAGTGTAAATCCACTACCCCTCCCGATGTAGTCATCTTTCTCCTTCGTCAATTTCATATAAGCCCTCTCTACAATGGTTCTTATATCGCTGTCAGGGTAAATTTCAACTGCCGAGGTCTTGAACGCCCGGTTATCCGATGAATTGGGGACGTTGGGCCGGTTGTATGTCGCCTCGAGCTTCAAATTAAATTTTATTGCGTGTTTTTCTACGTGTTTTTTTAATAAATTTACTAGTTCAGGCATAAGTGGATGGAGAAAGTCTGAATAAATCATTGTATTAACCAGATTTTTAGTATAGTACCACACGATTTTACGGCTCGCAGACGACAAAATTTCTACGAACCCTGGTGATTTGACTAGATTCAACCTAACTTTTTTAGCGTTAGCAGCTGAGACGGTGTTTGCAGCGGAAACACGTTTACCATTTACGGCTACGGTGTAAGAATCTTTTAAAAAAAAAACCTAATATTAATATCTAATAAAATAAATTTAATTCTATTAAAAATCTAATCAACCCGTGACTGAAAAAATAAAATCTAAGCAACTTATAAAATAATATCTTTTAAAATCTATTTATCCTACACTGAATAAAAATAATTTAATGACATGTCCCCAGAACAGTGCTATTGATATACAAAATCAGCGGGTCTTTTAAAAATCAATTCTGATAAATAAAATAAAACTAACCTGTATCCTCAAATTCGTCCATTGCGTTCATACATATAATATCGTCGTCGGATAGCGCATTCGATCCACCGGCCGGGACATCAGGTACAAATATTTGCGGCGCGATTTGAATATCTCCCTGCGGAGCGGCAAGAGGCGCGAACTGTATGACGCTTGGTCGTGCCGGTTGAGCGGTGATCGGCGCAGCGGGTATTGGTCTCAAATGAGCCGGAACGTTTACGATACCTTAGGAAAAATAATATAAATTAATATTGTATAAGATAGAAATAAAACTTTATATTATTAATACATACCATGAATGTTCTTCAGATGTTTGTTGAGGTTGTTTTTGTATGAAAATGTCAATGGGCAAGCAGTGAACAGAAAACGTACACCCATATGTTTTTTTTGATGTGCGATCAAATTGTGTTTCATGGTGAAAACTGACGGACACTAATCGCAATTAAACATGTTTAAAATGTTTGAAATGAAAACAAACGAAAAGAATATAGTGTTTAAACACTGACAAAATTAAACACTTGAAAAAATTGTAAAAACTGTTGAGTAAGGACTGTGAAAACACGGAGAGAGCAAAGGCAAAGTGCGCGTAAAGGTATGGGTGTCTGGAACAGACTGACTATGTCTTGGTGGACAACGGAGCGAGTGTCCAGAAATCTCGACATTTTTGGTGAGGGTAGCATTTCAAGCCGTGGGTTACCAAAATATTAATCGGGTATTTACTATGATAAATGTGTACATCACTACTTATTACCAATTATTTTAGGAACCATCGTTTATCAGTAAAAACAGGTCGTTCCGCCGACAATAGAACGTTTACTACCAATACGTGCCTAACACAATGGTGTATATTTCTATACACAACCCTTACTCGATGAAGCCTTACAAAAATATGACCTAAATGTTACTTTTAAAATTGACGCTAACATAACCATCTAACAATAGATTTTCGTCCCATCAGCTTACAATAGATACCCCTTTAGGTCACCTTTACAAAAATAGTTATTGTCATACCAAGAAAAGCGAACAGACCGGACGAAACAGGTCGTTCCGCCGACAATAGAACGTTTACTACCAATACGTGCCTAACACAATGGTGTATATTTCTATACACAACCCTTACTCGATGAAGCCTTACAAAAATATGACCTAAATGTTACTTTTAAAATTGCCGCTAACATAACCATCTAACAAAATATTTAAAAATATTAATATAGTTTGAAAATATAAATTATTGAATGCATGGTTTTAAAATTTAAAAATATATATATTTTAATAATAATAATAATATAATCATTACAACCCCCTCAAAAACCTTCATATTCATCCATGTGCCGGTTAAGTTCTTCATCATCTTCATATGCCACCATATGACTGATAAACTCCTCGTCATTTCCGTCTTCACTCCAATCCATTTCTGCTGTCTGCTCTCCAGAATGACGCGACGTATTCATAATTTCCCCTTCAAATAGCATGTTATATTCGGGGGCTAACATGGCCCGAGGAATTTCTACCGTGCTATGTGAAACTGAGGACTGGGAATCTAAGTCTGGAAAAAGGTCGTTTCTCACCCTCAGTACGTGTGCTATCGGTGTTGTCGGTGGAAACATGTCTGGCGAAGCTTCTTCCAACAAGACAGGCTGAACCGGTGTTGTCGGCGGAAACATGTCTGGCGAAGCTTCTTCCAAGAAGACAGGCTGAACCGGTGTTTTCGGCAGAAACATGTCTGCCGAAGCTTCTTCCAACAAGACAGGCTGAACCGGTGATACTCGAGGTGGTGATGGTGTTGCAGGGGGATTAAGAGGCGAAAATGTCCTATGCCAATGATTACCCGAGTAGCAATTTGAAGGTGCAACGTCTGCGTATTTACACGGTGCTTAAAAGACCGTTCATACACGGTGTGAGCACTGTGCAGCTTCAATAAACTATAACATTTATGCTAGGAAGGGTTGACGGTGTAAGAATAACCAATCAATAAAAGTGTTAATATATTCTTGGGTTGAATTGCGTGTGTAAATGTGAAAAAAACACGGTGAAATAACTGTGAGAAAATTTTTTGAAGTACGGTGTTCTCAGTGTGCTATATAATAGAGGCGAAACCGTGAAACATATTTATATATATATAGGTATTTGTGTTTTTGGTCGAATACCGTGTGTCCGTGCTAAGTACGCACGGTGAACTTACTGTGTGGAAATTGTTTCAAGTACTGCGTGTGTCCCCACTCTGCCAAAATGTAAAATAACATATATATTTATATATATAGACTCTATTATATAATATATTATATAGGTAGTTGTTTATATTTCTGGTTGAATAACGTGTGTCCGTGCAAAGCACACACGGTGAACTTATAATATAATATTATATGATAATGGGCAAATTATTTAAACCACGTGATTTAGATTTAGATTGATAATATAGCGAGTAGTTATAATATTATTATTGAAATCATATAATTATTTTCATTCTGTTGTAGGCGTTCCGCTTTTCACTACCTATTTGGCGCGTGCCGCGTTGTTTTCTTTGTTAAGCTTTCAGCTGTGTTTCTAACCTAACCTAACTTAATTATTAAAAATTATAACGTTATTAATTATTATTTCATACCGTTAAACAGTTTATATATTATACTATAAATTATATAATATATATTATATATTCAACATTTCAAAATGTAAGTACAATATATGTAAATAATACAGTGTGTTATATATTATATATAAGGTGTTACAAATATATATATTTATATATCTGTTATATATAAACACTAGTCTACACTAACACTATAGTCCACTGCACATTATATATTATATATACCTACCTATATAATTATCTTATATTACATACATAATTATTAGATATACCTATTTAACATAACAATCGTTAACATATCTCGATACATAGCATATATTGGTAGTTGGATATAATAATATACCTAGTAATATTTTATTTAAGTTTAGCAATTGTTTTAATAGTAATATTATTATATTATAATATTAGGTATTATATCTCTACATTAATCATATATACCTACTTCTCAGATATTGTATATTACTTAATATGTAGTTATATGTGCATGGTAAACACACTATTTATATATTTAGCCATGGTATTATAGATTTGGTATAATTATACAAACTTGGAAATCAAAATATTATGTAATATAGGTATATATTACATATTTTGATTTCCAAGTTAGTAAAATTATACCAATCTAGTATCTTATAACTTATAAGATATATAGGTATAGATACTTAGTTATGAAAAGTACCTATAGGTATAATATTCACATTCTAAATTTAATTTAAAAGAACCAATTTATATAACTTAATTTATTAAAATAATATTGGGTCTTATAAATTTTAAAAAGACTAGAATGATTGACTGAAGGTTTTATTTATTAATTAAGTATAGGTTCCTAATTCAAATTTATTTTTTTACTTATAAAATCTTTTATAGTACCTACTTACAATACCTCGTACAATACATATGTAACATAAGATAAAATTATTTTTATATAGGTACCTATGTATAAATCTGTAGACTGCCATTTGAATAGTAATTGTGTTTAGTTAAAACTAATCATAATATATAATGTAATTAGTCAGGATGGTATACTATTATATTAAATTTAATTTAATAACATGTCATCATATTTTAATTAGGTAATTTTTTTAGAAATTACATATATATTATATACTAAATTTGGATTAAAATAATATGTATAGGCACCATAATTTTGGCTTGCTTTAAAATGTCATCATTAAAACAGAACATTTTATTACTTTTATAATTCAATACCGAATAGAATACATTAAAATAATATGTTTAAATATCTATATATAGTTATTATATATGTTATTGTACCTAATTTGTGATGAAATGTCTATTACATAGTCTATATAGATACTATATAGTATATCTATGAATACAAAAAATAACAGTATGCGTGTTAACAATATAAAGTTTTGGTTGTGTTCTTTATATAGGTCTAAGGTTAACTTAAGCAAATCTAGTCGGTATCGCAAAAGAAAGCGAGCTGCTACAGTTCTTACTTCAATGTATTCATCATCTAGTTCTGGTAATGAGTTTAATAGTGATCCTCATCAAAACCCCCTTCCTCATATTCCATGTCCATCAAATTCAGAAATGTATGAACGGTGTTCATCACCAATAGTATACACAGAGGAAGAAGTAACTTTAACTAATGATGATGAAGATTGTAGTGAACCAAGTTCTAGCTATAGTTCTTATGATGAAAAAGAATTTAATCCAGAAATTGATGGTGGGGTTAATTTAACTATTGCTAAATGGGCCATTCGAAATGATATTACTCACATGGCTTTAGACGATCTTCTCAAAAATTTATCAAAGTATCCACAATTTAAGGAATTACCCATAGATTCTCGAACATTATTAAAAACACCCACCAAAACTATTATTAAAGAAATTAAAGGGGGTAGTTACCATCATTTTGGAATCTTTGATCAAATTGAACATTTGATAAAGTCTGGTACTCCACTCCCTTCAATACTCATCTCAAGCTAATGGTTGGAATAGACGGATTACCCATCACAAAAAATCCTCCAAGTCAATTATGGCCTATTTTAGGGTATTTTTCAAATATTTCTGACCCTAGTGTTTTCATTATTGGTTCATATTATGGTAAACCAAAACCAGAAGACAGTAATGAATTTTTGAGTGATTTTGTAAATGAAATCCGTGTGCTGATTAATGATGGTGTGACGTATAATAATATCCATGTAAAACTTCATCTAAAAGCTCTTATATGTGATGCCCCAGCAAAATCGTTTGCATTAAATTTTAAGGGGCACACAGGAAAAAAATCGTGTATTCGTTGTCATACTATTGGTTCTTTTGGGAATAATCGTATTTATTTTCCTCAATTAAATGCACCACTTAGAAATCATGATGAATTTAGATTATATTCTGATTCAGATTTTCATTGTGGAAAAACAATTTTGGTAGATATACCTAAATTTGATGTCATTTCTTCTGTACCGTTTGATTACATGCATTGTATTCTCATTGGTGTCACCAAAAAATTATTAATGTTCTGGACTGGTGGCATAAAACAACACAATCAAAATCTTCCAAAAAATTTAATTTCTGCAATTGATAAAAAATTGACAAATTTATCGCAATATATTCCTCAAGAATTCCAAAGAAATTTAAATGAAAATAGTAGAAAGCATCCTCTACACGATGTATCCCGGTGGAAGGCTACAGAGTTGAGACAATGTCTCCTCTATACGGGTATGGTAGTTTTTAAAGATTTTCTCAGTAAAAAAACCTATAATCATTTTATGGAATTATGCGTCGCTATAAGAATTCTCTCTACAGACAATATTTCAAATGCATATATTATGTTTGCTAAGGAACTACTTACACATTTTGTTTCAACATTTGGACAAATTTATGGGAAAACATTCATGTCACATAACATTCACATAACTCTACATGTAGCTGATGATGTGAAAGAGTTTGGACCCTTAAATTGTTATTCTACCTTTCCGTTTGAAAGTTTCATGCAGCCATTGAAAAAAAAAATTAAAAATGGTGTAAAACCCCTTCAACAGTTGGCTAGAAGATATACTGAATATAAATTATTACGGAAACACAGACAAATAAATGAATCTAAATTTGACTACCCAATAAAATTTTCATGTAAAAATAAAAATAGACCACTACTGCAAGAAGCTTGTGATCCACAGTATTCAGGATGGAAGCATAAACATTTTACAGTTAAACTTAATGACGCTAATAACTGTTTTGAATTGGAAAACGGTGATGTAATAGTAATCGAGAATATTGCAACTTCAAAAATTAATAAAAACCTGTTGGTCATTGGAAGACGATTTAATAAATTGTTAGATTTCTTCACCACTCCATGTTCATCAAAACTATTAGGAATTCAATCTGCCTCGGAACTTGGACCACTTCAGTCTTGGGATTTTAAATGTTTAAAAAAAAAAAATATGTGTTTACCTCTCAACGAATTAACATCAATTGTTATTCCACTGTTACACTGCCAATGAAATAGTATAACTTTTTTTTTTACATTTACCTACCTTATTACTGTTTATTAGTTTAATAATTTAAGTAACGTAATTTATAAAAATGTTTGATTATACTTTTAATTATTGTACATTTAAAATGCATTTTACTTATATGAATTTTCAAATTTCTCAGGTCATGGCTAGTTGTTACATTTTTAAACACAAACGAAGTACAGCATGTACCATTTGTGTGGTTTGTTAAAAAATCAAAAATGAACCTAAGTACTTGTTGGTTTCCGCACATGAAATCTGATTCCAAAAAGGTATCAAATACATCTGCTGCAAGGGTATTATTTAGTGGATCCCAAATTGCCAAAATGATAACCATATGCATTGAACCTAATGAACGTGATGGGTCATATTATGAAGCTTCAAGAACTGCAGGACCATTTGGTTAGTGTTAGTTTAACACATGATTTCATAATTATCAAAAATATTAAATCATATAATTATCTATAATTTTAATTTTATTATTCAAACTATACAAATATTAGTTCTCATAAAACTCTATAGTTACATACTAAATGCAAGTTATCATTTAAATGTGTTTCTTTTGTTTATAATTTATTAAATTAATTATTACCTAATTTGTAAACATAATATTTTTATGTAAGACCTCTTGAAAAAATAATTTTACTAAAACGTATTACAGAAATGCTTACATTGAGAATCTATCAAATAATAATATTCAATTTATCATCTGACAAAAATGTATATATATATATGTTTATAATTTCCATCTGTTATTACTTAATTCACAAATATTTCTTTAAATAAAGCTAATAAAATTCAAGCGAGAAATGTAGCCAAGGCTTGTTCAGACTGCGAAACATGTGATGAAGAACTAATTAGTTCAGATATAACAGCTTCAACAAGAAAAAGAATGCCCAAAATATTGTATTCGCCTGAGATTCTAGTTAAAAAATCCAAACAAATTTGTTCTATAACAGATACAGAAGAAACTGATGAAACTATTGAATACTCATTACCGAATCCACCATTAGTTGCTGTTACTCAATCTGATTTAAACGAAAATACAAGTACCTTAATCAATACACTATTTATTTTATATTATACTAAAATTAATTGTTATAACTATATTGCAGCAAATTATCTAGAAACAAAAGATTATAGATCCTTAGAATCAATTTCAATTCAAATTAATGATTTCATAGATGTGGCATCTCAACCAAGTTTATCAGGTATTAAGTCAGTTTATATGTGTCAATCTCATGTAATTAAACCTCTATGCATTATTTTTTCAAATATACTTTCAATTGTTTATTGATTAGCAATCTTATTTTGTTCAGGTATTTGTAATGATGGGTTGAAGGATGCTGAAACAAATCTCGAAAAAGACATTATTTCAAATTTTTTAAAGGAAAGTAGTAGCGCTGAAGATATTTCAGCATTTATAAATAATAATAATGATGATGATGCTAACATGATATATACAAATCTTGATACTACACCTCATTGTAATGAAACTTCCAATACATCTGCAGTTACCTTTTCTTCTAACACAGGAAATACTACTGAGACGAGTAAGTTTGAGAAAACTTTTATTTAATATAGTTCATATTATAAGTAGGTATGTTAATATTTTTACAAAGTTGGTTAAGTATATTACCTAAATCAAATATAACTAAGTAATATTTTTAAACTCTATTTTTTCATACAAACCTTAATTACTCAATATGATATCAAATATAAGTAAAAAATAGTTTAAATTAAAAACTGAGCTTTATTTTATCAGAACAATTTTATAATAAAATATTTATCTAATTTGTGAATTTATATGGTTATATTGTCAATCATTTAACATTAAACAAAACTTTTATTTCATATAATGTAGGTTGTTGCTGCAAAAGTATTTCAGATATGAAATCATACTTCAAATCTAAAGATAAACAATTTATGGTTCAAGTAATGATGCTAAACAATTCAAACACCAAACTTTGCAAAGCAGTAGAGAATATGGACAAAAAAATTGTTAGTATAATGAAAGCAGATTCACGAATTAGAGCCATGGCTGTCCCACTTCCAAATATTCCTCCTGCGTTCATTGGTATCTTACCAGTGAAAACGATGGATGAATTAAAAACTGTAGAGACATTATTATCTGATGGTAACGAAGAAGCAAATAAATATAAAGAAGAACTGGTAATTTATAATTATTATTTAAATATTAATATTGCAGTTATTAAAAAAAAAATTATTTCTTTTATTCAAAAAACTTTTAAATTGTATTTAATACTCAATAAAATAAAATATATATTAACATATTAAGAATTATGGATATTGAGAGTTTATAATCTTAAAATTGTGTATTCCATAAGTGTTAAAACATTAAAACTATAACATAAGTTGTACAATAGTACTATTGTAGGTACTCTATACTTCATCACACGGATAATAAATCATTATCGTATTGTAAATCATTTATTAGTCATTGTGCGTGTGTGGTTGGTATATTTGTAATTTTGTACTGTATGACTCATGTAGTCATATATATATTTAATCATAGAACATCCACAATAGTTTAGGTATATATTATTATGTATAATTCAGATAGAATCTAAATAATTGTTTTTTTTTTCTACTGGTTTTATAAATGCCATTTCAGAAGTTCTATTTGTTGAATAAAGTTGGTGGAATGTCATTTAACACTGCCATAAGGAAAACAATTGACTGTTGTTTTGAAAAAGAATTACTAACAAAATTTAGTTATAAGGGGAAAACAAAAGAAAAATTTATTGGCCTCCAGATATTCTCAGTCATTTATGGTAACATTACTATCATTTATAACTTATAAGATTTATATTATATCATAATTTTATTAGATTCCTTGTCAAGTTTTCGCCGAAGTCCTGAAGATGAAACAAAATTTCATTCTATTGCTGACAACTACATAAGACATGCCCCTCTTTATAACTGCAGTGGTAAGAGTGAAAAAAAAAATATAATGATTATGTAAAGTATTATATATATGTAGTATTATATGTCAGTTTTATTTTTCAATTTTATATTTTTTAATTAATTCAGTTCCTATACTGTTGTGAGAAGATAATATTTTTTTTTTTTTTTAATATTGAATGTAAAAGAAATAATGTTATTAATGTGTATTTTTGTAATAAAGAATACAATAATTGTTAAAATAATAAATATTGTTATTTATGTTATTTTTTAATATTTATACTCTATAATTAGATTATAATAGTGTGCTGTTAGTTTTAATATTAGAGTGAATTGACCTATCATCAAACCTCTAGATAAGAACTTTATATGTGCTCTAGTGTAGTCGGTGTTTATTAAATATTTTCATTTTCAAGTGAAATTTTTAATTTGTGATATTTCACATAATTGTATTATTATTACATACAAATGAAAATATCAATAATTCATTGACGCTTGAGATTTTTACTTTAAGTTTTAATAATAGGCAATTTATTCTAATTTAAAAACAAACAGCACACTATTGAAACTATAGTGATCGAAAATTTGCTGTCGTACGTTGTAGGTAGTATCAGGTAAAACAGAGACAACAAACTCGCTTGTGGTTATATAGTATCCTCTAATAATTATATAAGCTGGTATATAGGCCCAGGCCTGTACTTAGGGGAGGGCCAGGGTGGATCATAGCGCTCCTCATGGTGGAACTTGGAGGACGGTAAATTTTCATGAACTTTTTTTTATAATGATTTAAAATAGTTTTTCCTTTTATTATGTATATTGTGATTTGGTGGAGATTTATTCAAGCTAGGTAACTAAAGTGAATTGGTTCCTTTATTAAAATACAAGTAATGTTTTATAATTTTATATAAGTATTCATAATTTTTATTTTTAACATTAGACATCCCCCTCCATGCTACTAAAAAGAAGGGCGGAATTTCATTAATGCGCCCGGGGCGCATAATTTCTAAATACGGGTCTGGGGCGTATAGCTATAGTTAATTAATACACTGTTGCACGGTGTTGAACCAGACCTACACACATACAGTACATGGTGTTTCAACCGACAAATGCCCAATAAGTACACTGTGAAATATTAACACAGTTGCACAGTGCTTTAACTGACTGTTACACGGTTGTACGATGGGCATTTACCCAATAGAACCTCCGTTAAAATATTGTACCATGACACAGTGTTTGAACTGACAATAGCACTCTGAGTACACAGTGCTACCCATGTAAAAATTTGGTATTCAAAATGACTGAAAACACAGTGCAGGGACAGTAACTACACCGTGTTCTACACAATTAATTTATTGATGATTTGACACAATCATAGCACAGTAATTGCTACTCGGGTATTTTCAACTTGCGTGCTCTCGTTAGTCAAGTAACCACTATCTCCGGATTGAGTCTAAATAATAATAATAATAATAATTTATTTTATATTTTATTTTTAAAACAAAAAAACTTACCATTTCACCAAATACGAAAAAGTCATGCTCATGCATGTTGATGAGAACTGGAGACTGGAGACTGGCTATGTATTTCGGCTAGACGTCGATTATACCCCTCTCCTCCATATACCGGAGTACTCGGTGATGAATTATTTGACATCTAAAAATCGGATTATATGTAATTCTTAAAATATCTTACGAATAATATAAAACAAGATACTCACATTTTTACCGGTAATGATTATCACAAACGAAATATAAAAATTATAAAAACCTACTATGATAAATAAAAATCTCATATAAGTAGATAAATCCGTATATGAATATCTGTTGAGAAAAACTGTAAACGCAAAATGTGTGTACACCGGACAAAAGACTGGATGATACACACTGATCGACCAGCCCCATGGGTAAGGTACCGATCGCCCGTTGATCTCAAACATATTGTTTGTTGAAGTAGGTAGTTTTTTTTTTTTTTTACGATGGTAGGTGAAAATAGATATTATGTGAGTAAAGATAGTGAGCATATAGTTTTTCTGAAATAATATAAACTGATGTATGGTTATAAGGAAAATATTATTTATTAGTTCATTTTTAGTTCAGGTTTCTTATTCTATGTAGTATAAAACGAGAAGTGTCGAAGTCGAAATCTAAGTAGGTAAGAATGGTTAGGACATTTAACGTCCAATCCATTTCTAATTTTTCCCTAATGCGTTCGGATTCGAAAATCGCAATTCGCCTGAGTCCATATAGTAACTGCATGATGATATAGTACTGGGTATGCCTCCTGATCGTACTAGATGAGTTTAATAACTCACGAAACGATAGTTGAATCTATAATAAATTATCTGATATTAGTAAATCTAATCATATTATCTACAATATTTGAATATTCGTATGTTTAAACTTACTATAACCTCATCTTCAGGAATCGATCGATCATAATGACTTTCACTCATCAACATCCACAAAACTCTCAATTCTATATTACACCGTCGAGAAAGCGATCTCGCATGTGCTGACCATATCCTAGCCCTCTCGCCTGAATTTTGGATAAGTGAATGTTCATGGTACAACCGTCTTAAATAAATTATAGTGTCAGGGTTAGCTGACCGAACGACCGGCGGCTCAATTATCTCACTGAATAAAAAAAAATATGTATATATAAATATATATCAAAATAATTTAAAATTATTAACACTAACGCATTTTGTAAAATTCGTTCGTTAGGTGAGATGTCGTCTTCGAGAATTATACGACATATAATTATTTAGTTAATATAAAATAAAAGTAATCTAAAGGAATAAATATCACAAATGAAGGGTACAACGTTAAAAACACGACTGGGTTTCTAGGTCACCAGTGGTGGCGTGAACGTTTTTAGGGTCCACCCACCCTCAAAAGAGTTTACGAATTACGAGTGGCGAGTACAGTTATAATAATAGGTACACACTACACACCATATAAAAGTAATAAACATGACTCGGGTCTCATAAAACCCTTGTCGCATGCCGTCAATGTTCTAAGATATTACATGAATACAAAACGAAGGGTATAGTCACAACCCTTGTTGAAGAATGTCATTGTTAACAATAACTAGGGTATGTCGGGACACTTTGATCTGTTGTTGACCGCATCCGAGCACGGACCATGCGCCAACCTGTGGCCTTTTTTCAATATTTATTTTTGAAAAATTTAGATAATATATACAAAGCGGTCGTTCGATGCATACATAATACTCGTATATGCGCATGCGCGAAAATATGTTGTACGCATGCGTTATACGATGACGGGGCGGGGTAAAATATACGTCGCGAACGTAAGCGGTGGGTGGGGGAGGGGTAAAATGTACGTCGCGTACGTGCGCGATCGGGCGGTGGCGGTGGAGGACAATGGGATCATGGGATAATGAGGATCATGGGATCATGGGATCAGCGGTCTGAACTCTCTATTTTATACTACTGTTGTTGGTCGGCAAATTGTCGTTGGGTATCAATATGGATGGTGTTTAACCTTTGCCCTGAACGAGATGAGGATGTAGTTGTCGCTTCTAGAGAATCACTGGCAATGACCAAGTTAGCAGCTTGGCGTAATTTGTTGTTTCGAATTCTTACATTACGTGCTTCTCTTGCAGCTGCTGCCTGTGCAGGAGTTTTGGATGCAGCAATCCGCTGTCTGTACTCACGTTGTATTTGTGCCCTTGTTTTTGGAGCAGCAGTTATTGGTTCTGCAAATGAGGTAGAGGTAGATGCAACAGCTTCTTGAACCTCCATGGGGACAGGAATTGCCGGAAGGAGTGACTCATTTGTGAGATTGACACGCTCATCAGGTTGATCTGCAGTGGTGGTAGATTGTTGTTGCGCTTGTTGTCGTTGACTTCTAGTTTGGCCATTGTTCGACGCTTCCCCTGAATAAGATGGAGATGTAGTTGTCGTTTCAAGAGAAATACTGGCAATAGCCAAGTTAGCAACTTGGCGTAATCTGTTGTTGCGTTGTCTTTCGTTTTTCGATTTTCTCGCAGCAGCCGCCTAAGTAGGAGTTCTAGATGCTGTGATACGCTGTCTGTACTCATGTTGTTTTTGGGCTTTCAATTTTGAATCAGCGATTATTGGCTGCGCGAATGGCGATGCTAAGGTAGATGCTACAGCATCTTGAACCTCCACGGGTTCACTCATCGAAGGTAGTGACTTCTTCGTGACATTCTCTGGTTAGTCAGGGTTTTTTTTCCATGGTGCGATTGTAAGCGGTTCTGCAAAATAAATCGTAGTTCGAAACAAACCTGTTTTAGCTACTAAAATGGGTGGAGATAGTAGGAAGCTATTCCAATAGGAACCTTCTTCATGATATACTCTTTCGTTTTAAAAAAAAAAAACAAGAAGATCTGATAAGCAGTTTCGGAGTTAACCCCGAACATACCAACTAGAGATGGGCGGTAACGAATAATTTGTACAATCGAATAATATTCGATTTGTATTCGTGCAAACTATCGAATAATTATTCGAATAATAATTTGACCGAATAACGAATTAAAATAAATATAATTCGAATAATTCGTCATCAAATAATATTATTCGTTATAATTATTCAAATAATTAATTGAATAAAAAAAAAACATGTGAGTGCCATTGTACTCACGAATGATGTGTAAACATCTTAGCTGCAGTATGATTTTGATTGGGGAATATAATGCCATGGTTTGAGTGGGAATTTGTATAATAAAGTCACAATAATCATACAAGATCGCGTTCTCTTTAAAATTTATATTTCTTCAATATCTTTTATATATGTAATTATTAGTTTATGATAGCTGAAATAAGATACAGCTGCATTTCTATGGATAGCTTATAGTTGACGCGGTCCCGCGTAAAATCTGTTTGAATTCAAACAGCCTTTGCGCGGAAGCCGCGCCGTGGCTTCTCAATCAAACCGCCAATCAAGGACGGACGACGCCGGCGCGCGACACGCGCGCCTGGAACCGTCGGCCGGCCGTCCGGCGAACCGGATTGTCAAGACGTGCTCTCTCGTCATCTCGACACCGAACCGCACGGACCTCCACACTCGTCCCGTGTAATCGAAACCGTTTTATTCTCAATAGCAGATTGAATGTTCGTTTATTTCGTTTACAATAAAGTCAAAAGTCACACCAGTGCGCCGTTTTGTTGTTTTTTCTTTTCCGTTGTTTGATTTTAAACCGACAGACTCACCGTCGGTCACCACCACCACATCACCGTCCACGCGGCACTATACAAGTCCGCGTCAACTGGCTCCCCGAAAAGGAATCACCGGTAAGTAAAAAAAACTTTCTTACCACTTACTTCCACCCCCAAATAAACCCCCGTTGCGCTATTTGGAAAAAAGTCACCAACGCGATCCGGCAAAAACGTGGTTTGCAGGCGGTAAAGGAAAAACCGGCGTTACGTAATATATTACATAACCATAAAGGACGTAATGACCGGCCGCGCCGCCCGACTTACGGACGCACCGTCCACACCGCGCGCTGCGCAACAAACACACACGACGTAGGTAGGCATTAGGTAGGAACGCAAGAGCGCGAGAGGGTCACACCACCACCGTCCAGCTCCGCCACCCACCAACGTCAACACGCGATTACCCGGGACAAAAATACCATGTAATCGGACTGCTGCCGCCGCCTTCCCTAATCGCAGTAGTGCACCGGATAACGCACACACGCGCATCCGCGAAAACACTCTGCGAAGACCGGTTACTGTGATCGCCCGGCAAGCGCAATAATAACAATAACAACCCACTGACCTACATTCCGTACGCAAATAAACACCGATACGTGCAAGGAAAACGTGCCTGATGCTGTCAGGCTGTATTATAGTAACAATGAAGTGGATTCGTACAACCAAAGTGTAATTCTAAATGCATACAACTGTCTCGCACATGATATTATGCGTGGTTATTCAAGTGAACAAGAGAAGAGACAATACCAAGGTAAACTACACAAGATGACAGTGGCAGAAACCGATGGATCACCGTACCTGCTGCCATTGGCAGAAGGATATTCCTACATAATAACTTCTAACATAGATGTCACTGATGGGTTGGTAAATGGAGCTATTGGTGTCTTGCAACATATCGAACGTCAGCAGTCAAATGTAGATGACAATTCTGCAGAGCAGGACAATCGACCAGTTTAACCTAACCAGCAGCTAGAGAAGAAATTGTTACTTTATGGTTCAAGTTTAAAGAAGAAACAACAGGAACCACAGCCAAAGTTAAATGTCGACCTAACGTGCAAAGCAAGCCAAATACTTTGTCCACAAACTGGGTACCAGTTTATAAGAAAATAGTGAACATTACACTAACAAAAACTATAAAATGCAAACGAAAACAGTTTCCTTGCGTTCCTGCTTGTGCCATCACTATTCACAAGTCACAAGGCGGGACGTTTGCTGTCATTGTTTATAAATACTCACCCAAGCAACCGCAACAGTTGGTGTACGTGGCACTGAGTCGGGTAACAAGTTTAGAAGGCTTGCATATTATCACCGAAAAAGATGCTCTATTTCGGTTTAAACACGGACGAGAGGGAAACGATTCACAGACAACAAGAGATATCCGTAACGAATACATTCGACTTCGTGGACACACACTTCGAACAATTACAGATAATGCAGTAAAATTCTGTAATGACTCAAATAATGCAGGACAAACTTTAATAACGAACCTTAATTCACAGAGTTTGCCTGCTCACTTTACAGATATTGAAAAAGACACAGTGATTCCAAGGTCTGATTATTTGATTCTGACTGAAACGTGGATGCGTGACAATTGTGATCCAATTTCAATTGAACATTTTGAATGTGTAACCCGGCAGAATAATCGATCAGATTCTGAAACAAATGCAGCAGGTGGAGTGGCAATTTATAGAAACTTATCATCGACCATCCACGGCCAAAATTCTGAACGTTGAACTTACGAATACAACCCGCCTTATTAAAAACACTGGTAACGTTTGCTTAGCAGAAGTTACATGCTTCACCGCTGATACCATGTTCAAAATGATTCTTGGCGCAGTTTATATTCATCCTGGAGCAAGTATTTCTAACATCAGTGTTCTGCTGCATCAAGCACTATTTCCGTATGTTTACAACAGCCAGTATGTACATCCCATCATGGAAGTTGATACCGATGTACCAATTCTTCTTTGTGGCGACTTCAACACAAACGTGAAAAATGACGAAACATTTATCAAATTCATGAATGACATGTTTAATGTCGATTGTGCATCAGATATTAATAACACAACAACACTAGGAGGCACCACCATCGATTTGACTTTTTCAAGACACATTAAAATCGAAACACTCCCTTTCATTTCCTACTTTTCCTATCATCGTCCTATTCTCAACAGAATAACACAAATTGGAAGAAGTTAAAATATATCACACTTGTTTAAAATTTGTAAAACAATTGCTCAACGCACTTTTTACAATTCATACTTTTAAAAACTATTAAATTGTAAAAAAAAAATATTGACATAATTAATTGTATTTATGCGTACAAATAAATGTAACTTGATCAATTCCATTGTGATTTCCATTTACCTCCTTCTCTATATACATACAAATCTATTAAACAAATGAAATAAAAAATTTACTTTTGAAAAATGCTACCATTCCTTCAGTATTTTCTTAACACGTTATCACGTTCAACTATCGTCAGTAAACCGACTTTACAGACAACCAATTTTTTAATTAAAATTAGTGGTGCATTAAACGGACTCATTGATCTTTCAATAATTTCATCTTTCATAATTTGTTCTATTTGTTTTTCTATTTCCGGTTTTCCTATTTTCCGGAAAATGGTAAACGGTACGGTTTTTTATAAATTGGTTTCAAATCTTTCGGAACTTTTATTACATCTTCGTGTCGTACACGTAAGACTATCACCCTCTAAATGAAAAATATCGGAATAATCCTCGCAGAGTTTTGTTATCGATTTACGTTCATGAACTTGAAGGTGATCCGTACGTATCAACGCCCTCACTTTTCGCTTGCGTTCTATGTCACGCGTTGGAATGTGTGTGTAATCGCAATGTGTAACTATGTCATTCTCGTATGATATTTTACGTACTTGACCTACATTTATATCCTGCGTCGTTTCGAATATATTTAACACGCTTATCGTTACTTTTCCGTTTTTAACTTTATTATAAATATTCCCACAATGTATAATTATAAATTACATCTAGTAATAATTCTTGTTTATTAATTAATATATTTTTATTATTCATTGCCTTATCTGCTATATTGATTTGTACTACTGTTTCTGAACGTGGTTGCAATGTAAAACAAATATTATTATCGTTTTCTATTTTACTTTTATTTAACTACATATTATTCTGTTTCAATTGCTCTATTATCTATAAATAAATTTTTTCTTTTTCATTAATTTCAATATCTCCCTTTAAAGCATTGATGTTGATAATGTTCAGATCCGCACCCGTGTCAACTAACAATTTAATCTGATGATTTTTTAAACTGGGTGATTTTAAAGTAATATTATGATTATCTACTAATCGAGTTGTGATATGGAAAATTCGTTTTGTGGGTCTTGTTTTAATTCTTGGATCAACCTCACACCCACTTGAGGTTGTCCCCTTGAGTTCTTAATGCCATTGATCCAGAAAAATCTTGTAAGTTATATAAGATCAAAATCGTTGGTAATAAAATTTGTGGTAGGTACCTACATAATACATTTGTGTTACATTTGTTGCAAGTTAACAATATTTTTGAACTCAGTTAAGTTAAGTTAAATTAAAATCTAAATGTAGTTAACAATTAAAAGTTAATTAAAAATTGTCCATCAATTTAACAAAGTTAGAAATTAACCACAAGTTAATATTAAGAGGATGTCACAGTAGACAAAATATGGCATAAAAACATGGTTTCGTACTTCCAGGAATACGGCTTATTGAAGCGTTTTACGGTATAAATACCTATTACAAAAATTTTAGAGGAGATTTTTTTCTAGAAACGTAAGAAGTCCGATTTTCGATATTTTTATTAATTAGTTAAATAATTAATTGATAAAAAGTTTAAAAAAACGTGTTTATTTACCATGCGATATTGGACGATTGGAACAAGATATCAAAAATCGGGCTTCTTACGTTTCTAGAAAAAATTCTCCTCTACAATTTTTGTAATAGGTATTTGTACTGTAAAACGCTTCAATAAGCCGTATTCCTGGAAGTACGAAACCATGTTTTCGGTAAAAAAAACGTTTAATTACGCTCGTCATGTGCTGCGCCCGTTACAGCCAGCGGCAGCGCTCGATACTAGGTGTTCATACCACCACCCCGCGCGCGTAACGGCAGTGCCGCACAATGGTCAAAACAGGTTTGCTATCGCAGCCGTGCGCCTGTACATAGTTTATAAATAACCAGATAAGAAAATGATTATTATATTTGTGACAAATATTATTTAATTTGGTTTGTTTTATATTTTCTATTCCTATCCGAATTTTATACTAATAAAAACTATACTTTTGTTCTTCAAGTAATACGGCGTATTGAAGCGACTTACAACAAAACTACCTATTATAAAAATTGTAGAGGACAATTTTTTTAACAATCGTAAGAAATCCGTTTTTTGATATCGTATTCTAATCGTCCAATATCACATGGTAAACTAACACGGTTTTTAACTTTTTATCCATTAATTATTCAACTAATTAATAAAAATATCGAAAAACGGGCTTCTTAAGATTGTTAAAAAAATTCGTCTCTACAATTTTTATAATAGGTAGTTTTGCTGTAAACCGATTCAATAAGCCGTATTACTTGAATTATCGAACTATTTGGGTATGATAAAAAAAACTAATTATTACGATATCGGAATAATTAATAATAATATAAGAAAAAAGGTGGGCAAGTGGGTGTCGCTCTGCTGTACAGTAGGTTACAAGTGGGTCACTGTATAATGGATGATATTAAATTTGAATTCAACGATACAATATCATTGTATAAGAAAAACGATTCTGAGAGGAGACGGTATGTCAGTCTAGGTATAAGACATATTATATACATATCTATAATAAGGTACCTTTAATAAATTCCAAATTAATGATATCACAATATCCATTAGGTACTTATAACGCGTTATACATCAACAAAAACCGTGATACTATCATAGATATATGTAATAGTACACTTTAGAAGTTTCAAGTACCCACGAATAATATTATACATTCACAACAAATAAGTAAAATAGTTATTCTAGGTTTTTTAATATGTAATTTCGTCCAAATTTGAATTTAAATGTCTGTAAAAAATAACTGTGTTGATATATTTTTTAGATTTTTTGGTTACAGTATGAACTATTTATGAGAACTTTTGTTTTAAATTTGCAATCCTTAGCTATAAAAACTGAACATTTTTTAATTTATTAATTACGATGATTAATAATTTTCGAGATTTTGAAAAATTCTGTCAAAATTCTATCTTTAAATGCTTATAAAAAAAAATTGTGGGTATGTCTTTTTGATATTTTTCAATTGCTATTGTAACAATATGTATATCAGGAGCCTTGTATTAAATTTTTACACTTTTTGGCCCAACGGATAAAACTTTATTGATATTTATAAAAAAAAAAACTAAAAAAATTGAAAACTAAAAATGTCCGTAAACAGCTCAAAAAGAGTCAAAATATTTCAAAAATTATACAGTGTATAGGAAATGCTAATATGAACATTCAGTGAAGTTTTCATGTATCTACAATTATTCGTTTTTGAATTACAACAAAATAAGGAAATCGCTACATGAGAAATCGAGTGAATATCCAATGTTGTAAAAATTTGAATTTCAAACGCTCATAAAAATTTAATTTGACTTTCCGGTAGAGATTTTTTCTATTGTTAAAGGTAGTCAAACTTATGAGTAATCTTGTATTACATTTTCAAATCTTAGATTTAAAAAGAAAAAATTTTATGAATTCTTAACTCAAAATAATTTGCTAATTTTAGTGATTTTTCCATATTTTGTCAATTTTTGATCATATGATGTCAACTTTAAATGCTTATAAAAAAAAAAATTGTGACTAAGGATTTTTAATATTTTTCATCTGCCTTTGAAACAATATACTAGGAGCCTTCTATACAATTTTCAAGCTCTCGCAACCAACAAATAAAATGTTATTGATGTTTTTAGAAAAAAAACTAAAAAAAAACGGAAAATGAAAATGTCCCTAAACAGTTCAAAATAAATCAAAATATTTTGAAAATGTTATCGTGTATAGAAAATGCAAGTATAAACAACCAGTGAAAATTTCATGTATCTACGGTCATTTTTTTAAAGTTACCTACACCAAAAACCAAATTCAATTTTGCGTAAAAATTCCCGTTTTTCCTTAATTTTTCTTTGGTTTTTCTTAGCGCTTTAGAAAATTACTGGGAATTTTAAATTTTGACCTCCTAATGCACCAACTATATTCACTTTCCAATCGAACAAGATACTGGAGTTTAAAATCGAAGCTTTATTTTTACTACCTACTTATCGTGTACACAGACACAAAAAAATAAAAATAAAAAAAAACACACATCATTGTAAAATCAATACATTCATCGTTCCACTCAGAATCTAAAATATATTATAATGTGTATAACTGTAATTTAACTATTAAATTGTTTTTATAGAAAAAATATAATGTTAAGTACATAATTGTAATTTAACTTTTGAATTGCTTATATAACAAATAATTTGTAATTTAACTATTAAATTGTTCATCAAAAAATATAATGTCATGTACATATATTGTAACTTAACTATAGCATTTTTAACTAATTATTCAAAACACGGTTTTATGTATTCATAACGGTTTTACAATCACTGTCAATTCATTTGTTTGTTTGTACAAAATATATTTTATCATTGTATAGGTACTACTATTTCAACTATGTAACCATGGCCAGATCTAGGGGGGGGGGAAATCGGGGATTTATCCCCGGGCGTATAATTTTCGTGGGCGTATTTTTAAGGTTTTAAATATTTTGTAAATTGAAAATTGAAAATGGACTTTAAAACAAAAGTCAAAACTAAGTACAAAATTATATTTCACAGGAAATGTGTAATATTGGGTATGGGAATAAAATAAAATAATTTTATTTTTTATCGAGATTAGTAATAACTAATAACATTGATTTAAATATTAAAAAGGACATCTTGCATATATATAATATTATGTAGATAGTTGTTTAAAACCTTAATCATAAAAAGATGGGTAAGTGGATGTCGCTCTGCTGTACAGTAGGTTACAAGTGGGTCACTGTATAATGGATGCTTTTAAATTTGAATTCAATGATACAATATCATTGTATAAGAAAAACGATTCTGAGCGAAGACGGTATGTTAGTCTAGGTTTAAGACAAATTATATACATATCTATGGTATTAAAAAAAAAATTGACATAAAATAAATTCCAAATTAATCATATCACAATTTATCCATTAGGTACTTATAACACGTTATACACCAACAACAAACCCTGATACTATCATATATATATAATAGTACACTTTAGAAGTTTCAAGTAGGTACCCACGAATAATATTATATAATCACAACAAAATAACTAGGTTTTTTAATATGTAATTTCGTCCAAATTTGAACATAAAATGACTATAAAAGTAAACTGTGATTGTATATTTTTTAGATTTTTCGGTAAGAGAATTAAATACTTACGTGGAATCTTGTTTTAAATTTTCAATCCTTAGCTATAAAAACTGAACATTTTATAATTTATTAATTACGATGATTAATAATTTTCGAGATTTTGAAAAATTCTATCAAAATTCGATGTTAAAATGCTTATAAAAAAAAATTGTGCCTATGTATTTTTAATATTTTTCAACTGATATTGTAACAATATATCAGGAGCCTTGTATTAAATTTTTACACTTTTTGGCCAAACAGATAAAACTTAATTGATATTTATAGAAAATAAAAACTAAAAAAATTGAAAACTGAAAATGTCCGTAAATGGCTCAAAAAGTGTCAAAATATTTTCAAAATTGTAGGGTGTATAGGAAATGCTAATATAAACATTCAGTGAAATTTTCATGTATCTACAGTAATTCGTTTTTTAATTACAACAAAAAAAGGAAATTGCCACATGAGAAATCGAGTGAATATCCAATGTTGTAAAAATTTGAATTTCAAACGCTCATAAAAATTTAATTTGACTTTCCGGTAGAAATTTTTTTATTGATAAAGGTAGACAATCTTATGAGTAATCTTGTATTAGATTTTCAAATCTTAGATTTAAAAAGAACAATTTTTACGAATTCTTAACTCAAAATAATTTGCTAATTTTCGTGATTTTTCCATATTTTGTCAATTTTTGAACTTTAAATGCTTATAAAAAAAATTGTGACTAAGGATTTTTAATATTTTTCATCTGCCTTTGAGACAATATATTAGGAGCCTTCTATTAATTTTTCAAGCTTTCGCAACCAACAAATAAAATTTTATTGATATTTCTAGAAAAAAAACTAAAAAAAAACGAAAAATGAAAATGTCCCTAAACAGTTCAAAATAAATCAAAATATTTTGAAAATGTTATCGTGTATAGAAAATGCAAATATAAACAACCAGTGAAAATTTCATGTATATACGTTCATTTGTTTTAGAGTTACACCAATAACCAAAATCGATTTTTTGGAAAATCAATTTTGCATAAAAATTCCCGTTTTTCCTTAATTTTTATGTTGTTTTTCCCGGCGCTTGTGAAAACTACTGGGAAATTTAAATTTTGACCTCCCCAATGCACCAACGATATTCACTTTCCAATCGAACAAGATACTGAAGTCGAAAATCGAAGCATTATTTCGACTACTTATCGTGTACACAGATACAAAAAAATAAAAAAATAAAAAACACACATCATTGTAAAATCAATACATTCATCGTTTCACTCAGAATCTAAAATGAAAATGTATAATATTGATAGGTATGTTGTAAATTAAATATTGTTCTTTTACATAAAGCGTCCTATATTAAAAGTAAGCAATGGATACCTAATTTAGATTTGTTAATATTATTAACAATATTATTTATTCTAAACCTGGAACTTAGAAATATTGACCACAGATTTTAGCTTTAAATACACCATTAAGAAGTGCTTCTAAAACTATATTACGTGAATAGTTTAAAATTTAAAATGTTTCATTTTTAAGTTAAAATCGTTCAAATTATTTGTGGTAAATAAATGAATAATGATTGGTCCTGCAGTGCATTTGGAAAGGTTTTGTAAATGTTGGTCCTCAGTTCCTCGCAATACTGTATTACTGTGTAAGTGTGCTTGATTTTTCGTAAAAAAAATACTAATTCTGATCATCTCCCTGGATGGGCGTATTTTTTTAATTTTCCCCGGGTTTTAAAAAGCTATGATCCGGCGCTGTATGTAACTAACATCCGACTTTCTGTTTAAAATATTGTTTACCTACTGTTTTTGATTCAATATATTATAAATACCATACTAAATCAAACTGTTCAAATACACACACAATTTGTTAAAATAAATAAATAATTTTAATAGTATCAATGACATACTGCAAGTTAGGTTAAGTTAAATTATACTTTTATTAAAAACGATGTAATAAATAGGTATGTATACTAAACATATTATATTTTTTAAAAAAACAACAAAAATGTAAAATATGCGTACTTACACCGTTGATGACTGATAGCTAGACACTCAAACTTTTAAACATTCCCGCCAATGCGCCAAGCTTTATCTCCAATCCATATCACTAACTCTTATGACAAATCCTAAACTTTCATCTTACGACTGTCGCTACTTTTATAATTGAAACGACTCTTACTCCAAAATCGGTACCCTCTAATTCAGCGAGTCTCATAAGCCAACTAGAATCTATATTTTTGATTATTCACTTATCTGCTCAACTAACGGGGTCCGCAATCCACCGCAGGTGGAGTGCATACCTGATAATATACGCTTCGCATATTGCTTACCGATGTGATTTTATGACTGATAGCTAGACAATCAAATACACATATCGACTCTACACTTTTTAACAATTTCAACAACGAAAAGCAGCTGACAAACGCCTAGAGATCCTGGAGATCGTATCCATTTACAATGTTCGTGACGGATTGCTGGACGCTCAAACTTTTAAACATTCCCGCCAAAGCACCAAGCCTTATCTCCAATCCATATCACTAATTCTTATCACAAATCCTAAACTTTCATCTTACGACTGTCGCTACTTTTATAATTTAAACGACTCTTACTCCAAAATTGGTACCCCCAAATTCAGCGAGTCTCATGGGCCAACTAGAATCTATATTTTTGATTATTCACTTATCTGCTCAACCAACGGGGTCCGCAATCCACCGAAGGTGGAGTGCATACCTGATAATATACGCTTCGCATATTGCTTACCGATGTGATTTTATGACTGATAGCTAGACAATCAAATGCACATATCGACTCTACACTTTTTAACAATTTCAACAACCAAAAGCAGCTGACAAACGCCTTGAGATCCTGGAGATCGTATCCATTTACAATGTTCGTGATGGATTGCTAGACGCTAAAACTTTTAAACATTCCCGCCAAAGCGCCAAGCCTTATCTCCAATCCATATCACTACTCCTTATCACAAATCCTAAACTTTCGTCTTACAACCTTTGAGACTTTTATAATACCAACGACGTTGTCTCCAAAATCGGTACCCACTCTCAGCGAGTTCCACGGGCCCCGAGTTTCACTTAGAGCTAGTCCTAATATATAAAATGACAGGGAAATCAGCTGTCTACAAGCAACCCGTGGAACGGAAAACGCAGGCTTAGTGAAACCGTGGAGTAAAAAATGAAGCACCGCTCCGTTTCCCCAGCCCGCAGGCCATGTCCCGTTGATTCCTTATAGAGCGACCAATCGCGTACCTTCACAGCGGCGGCGGTCGGTTTTTCGTTATCACCTCTTTTCCTATTATTCGCCGATTTTTGAAATTTTCGGAAAATTAGCTGTTTTTACACGATTTCGAACCTTTTGGTTATTTTTTATACTTAATTCGAAGCTGCCGGTGTGCGGATTATATTCGTGCGCCGTCCGAAGCGGTCGCAATATCGATCGAAAAATACACTCCCGACCGGACTTTTTTGCCGATTTTTTCCTTTTCTCCCACCGTTTCGTCTATTTGCACGCCGTTTGTGCCCGAATCGTGTAGTTGACGTCTTTTTAAAGCCGTTTATATGGGCTTTTCCCCCGAAATCGGTTCGTTCGCCTCGCAATCGCGTTTATAAATTACGCCGGCGACAGATCGACCGTACGCGTATATATACATGTATATACGTGTATAATTTAATTTTTCCCTATGATTTAATAATTATTAACGAAAAACGCTTTTCACACGCCTCGTTAAATATATATATGGGAGATGCGCGTATTACAAGCGAATTATATGCGATTACATTGATGTACATCGAATATATCGGTTTACGTCGCTCCGTAGATGCACGGCTTAAGTGTTGATGTTTTGACCGTATTTCACATATCAAACTGTGTCCAAGTAGGTTAGGCGTTAAGTAGGAAACACGTAGGTCCCGAGTTCGAATCCGTCGTACGCTCGCCGGGCATCGAAACCGTCATGGCCATATGGTTAACACGGTTAACTCGACTTTTTTTGCATTTTTTTTCACTATATTTTTCATATAAATTAAATAATAATACAGGAACATATTTATCGTACATTATTATTATTATTATTATTATTTAAAGTCATTGTCATATTATATCACACAATAAATAGGTACATGTTATATTAAATATAACAAATTTTGTTTTATTAGGAATTATTATAATTGCATATTTTTTAAAATTTCCATGATTGTTATATAAATATAGTTTGTATTTTATTTCGGATTGCCTACCTAGGTGGCTAACTTGAAAGTTAATTTGATTTTGACTTGAGATGACTGACTTGCTAGACACTCCAACACGGTTTTCGACTTTACATTTTTTACATAAGAAAAGGCACCGGACATGCGAAGGCACATACCACTCAATGTGATATACCTACTACATGTAGGCTCATTTTAGTTTCGTCTTAAACGGTGATGATTGACTTGATAGACACTTTAACATGCAGGTTTTTGCATTTTTTTTTAAATTAATATATGTATATACACTATAGGTTCATGTTTATATGTATTGTATTGGTTAATATAATAGTGTGTATCTAACTATCTACCTATATGTAAATTTTTTTTAGGAATTTTTTTTTTTTTTTTTTTTTTTATTTGAAAATAAGGCTTCGACATCACAGGTCATTAGCCTAGCTTGAATTAAGAGTACAAGACAAAAAATATTATAGCTTAATGACTACGGAAAGGGTTTTTACATTGTTAAAGTTTGTTTATGAGGTGGATTTGAGTAAAAAAAGAGATAATTTTAATAATATTATTTTCGTTTAGTGCTTCATCCATATTCGGTGGTATAGCTAGATTGTTTCTTGCGTCCCTGTACTTTGAGCAATCCTGGATGATATGTTGTATTGAGAGGTCGGCGTGGCATTCGTCGCAGGTGGGAGGTGGGTTTTTTAGGAATTATAATAGCACATTTCTCAAAATGTTCATTGTTATATTATATCACACAATAAATACATATCATATTTGTTGGTATGTATATTGTATATAGTTTGAATTTTTCGTAAATTATTTCGTAAGTTGTGTGATAGGGTTTTCACTTATAGCCGCTTGACGTCGGGTCTGCAATCCACCGCAGGTGGATTGCCTACTTGATTTGCTGTAGCATATTGTCCGCGATCCGACGAAGTCGGATTGCCCACCTAAGTGGCTAACTTGAAAGTTAATAGATTTTAACTTGAGATGACTGACTTGCTAGAAACTCCAACACGGTTTTCGACTTTACACTTTTTACATAAGATAAGGCACCGGTCATGCTACGGCACATACCACTCTATGTGCAGGTATACTCTATATCGGTGATCTTGGAGATCGTATCCAGCCTATCCATTTACAACGTTTGTGACGGATTGCTAGACGCTCAAACTTTAAACATTAACGCCAAAGCGTCTAGCCTTATCTCCAATCCATATTACTAATCCGTATCACAAATCATAAACTTTCGTCTTACAACCTTTACGACTTTTATAATTCATTGTCTCCAAAATCGGTACCTACTCCCAGCGAGTCCGACGGGCCCCGAGTTACACTTAGAGCTAGTATTTAATAAAATGCCAAAAAATTGTTGTGTGCTTGAACCTCATAATATTTTAAAACCATATTGTAGTGTACCTAAAGATGAATTTAAAAAAATGTTATGGTAAGCATCATTAGGTATGCAATTAAAAAAAAGTGATCGTGTTTGTGCTACTCATTTTAATCAATCCGATATTGTTAGTACATGGTCAAGCGGTGAAGGAGTAAATAAGTACACGGTACCCAAACAATTTTATTATTTTTCATTTACATTAAAATATTATAAACACAATTGTGTAAAATTTTTCAACTTAATTAGAACGTTAAATAAAAAAGTTCAATATATAAAAAATATCACTGCAATATATTTACAATTGAGTTTAAATAATAATACGGTTTAATATAATTTTTAAATACCTAATACTGTTTCCTTAGATATGTTTGAAAAAATCGCAACTAAAAAAATGCACTTCCGGTGAACATTAAAAACATTAATCCCATGATATAGCCCGATATTGAAGTTTGTTAAAATATATTGTTAAATATTTAACATTATTAACATTCTTAAATGTAATTCAACAGATAGAACTAATAACACCACCAAATTCCTTATACAGTAAAATTTAAAAAAATATTTTATCGTTGACTGTCCCAAATAATTGGTTTGCTAGTTTAGCTCTGTATACACCCAATATTTTGGTGCCTACCTTTCATAAATTAATTAATTATTTAAAGAAGATTATAAAAGATCTATAGAAGAACAACTCATTTATACTGAAGGTAATTATTCTGTTATAATATATCAAACACAAAATTTTTATTTTTATCTTAATTCATACTATTCTATTTTAGATTCTAAATTATACATGATTATACATGTAAATGGGAAAAATTGGCATTATTAGAAATTGGGTTAAGTGATAATGTTATAAGAACCGAAGATGATGTAGAGGATTTATTAAATATTTTTGATAAAATTAATTGTTGTGAAGGAGTAACACCTTCAAAGGCATTGTTGAATAAAATATCCGTGTTCAGCCATAATATTATTGAATCTGATGGTCTATGGAGGCACAAAAATTGTTCAACAATACTCAAAGATGATGATTGGTAAATTAAATACTAAACACATCATTGGATCAAATGTTTCTTTGTGTTAATATGTAGTATTTTATTTTTTAGTGATTGTAATAACAGTATTTGGTGCAAACGTCTATTATTTTATTCAATGCAAAAAAATAAATCTAGGATAAATGCAAAAAAAAATATCAGAACATATTTTTCCCCCAAAAAAAGATTAATTTTGCCAAGAATTCAAAATGTAAAACAAACTGTAAAAAAAAAAACATTTATTGGCTACTAAAAAAATTAATAAATTAGAAAATGATTTGATCAGAATTAAAAATAAAATTAAGGATGATCGATAAATTGACTCTAAACAACATTTTGGAAAGTACAGACATTTCTAAAGGGCAGTCTGAATTAATAAAAGAAATATTTATGGCAGCAAAGGTTAAAAATACTAAGAATCGAAGATACAATGAAAATTGGATGTTATTATGCATGCTATTTCAAATAAGGTATAACAATTTATTTAATTTATCTACTTAATACTTTATATCTTTATCTAAAATAGTATTAATAAACTATATGGTACTTGCCTAATATAGGTCTGCAGGTGGTTATTCATTTCTAAGCGAGCAAAACATATTACCTTTACCATGCATAAATACACTTCGAAAGCATTTGTTGGCTGTTAAAATTGGTTGTGGGTTTGATGAAGATTTTTTCAAACTCTTAAAAAAAAAATCAGCATAAAACTGAATATGAAAAAAAGTTATATTAGCGTTTGACGAAATCTTCTTAAGAGAAGGTTTGGGTGTTAATACCAGAAATCTTACATATCATGGGTTAGAAGATTTTGGAGATGGATTTGATGTTAAAACATCTGAGAAAGCCAACCATGGGTTGGTATTAATGATAAAAAGTTTGGCAGAAAACTTACATCAACCTATAGCAGTTTTTGCCTCCAAGGGATCAGTAAAAGGTAAATTTAGAATTAAATATAAGAAAACA
>CARXXK010001029.1:1319101-1431448 GCA_949089665.1 Macrosiphum euphorbiae
AGCTATACATAATAATATAATCTATGTCATGAGTGTGTGTGTGTGTGTGTGTGTGTGTGTGTGTGTGTGTGTGTGTGTGTCAATTTGCACCAAAATTGATTCAACATATTAACAACATACGGGTGGGCTCAAGGGGGGTACGGGGTTCAACCCCCCCCCCATGGACACTTGAAAAATATTTATTTATGTACTTACATATAATTATTATTATTGTATTTCTCAATTTTAGATCAAGCTATTTGCTATTTTTTTTGTCAAACAAAAATTTCAATTGTTTATTCCCATATTTACAAATAATACAATAAGATAATACAATTTATATAGTAACAATAAATGGATAGTATTAGTAGTAGTTGTAGTAATACTGCAATAGCGTAGTAATACCTACTAATAATAAATAGACTTGAAAGGACAAAAATAAAAGTAAAATACAATAATTATGAAATCATTACATCATTGCAAAATCATTACAAATCCTTACATTATACAAATTACAGATAGAGGGGTTTTAGAGGTAAATGTTTCAATTCCTCAAAAAACTTGACCAAATTTTGCCACTGGTAGATGTAACATATGATTTTTTTCTGGTACCTACATTTTAAATAAAAAGATTCGTAATTCGTCTGTATTTTGGATATTGTTAATATCATAATATATCTATATAAAAAAGACATGTAATATTATACTAAATGAACTATTTTTGTAAAGAGTTAATACACGAATACCTACTGTGTAATTAAATTAATAACGTGATTACCGCGGATTGGACATTAAGCTTTGTAATGATTGCCTAATAAGACAACGGGTATTTAGAAACTCAGAAAAATATAATTTTTTTTTGTCATTCGAGTCCGTCGAGTCAACGACGATACCGACGAAAATATCAAATACTTATCTAGATACTAATTTTGGAGAAAATTGCAAACACCCATTTTATCTGCCCACTATTATTAAGAATTTATTGACATGGATAATACGTATTAAATGATTCTTTTATCGTGAATAACCAGGATAAATCTTAAAAAATACTATAGGGGCTATTGTAATATAACCATTATATTTTAAATAAAAATATAATATAATCATGAAATTATAGAAAATATAAAATAGTAGTGTTAAAAAAAAAATAACTTAAATATTTTACGTTTCACCAGTGCGTGAATCAAACCATGTTATCGATTCGTTGCGACTTACAATCAGTGTTGGGAATAGATAACTAAAAAAATATCTAGATAAGTTAAGATAAATTTAACAAAATATAATCTAGATAAAGATAAATACAACAATACATTTATCTAGATAAATTTCTAGATAAATATCATTTTTTTACACATATTTTTACTGTTTTTTAGTATTTTTGTAATATTAGATCTATATCAATATAATGACATAATATTTATATTAACGGATTGAACCTTTGAAATACAGTTCTACGAATTTCATTTTAGTTTATTTTTAAAATGGATGGGGAAATAAACCTATACCTAATTAATTTTAATATGCTCATTATGGCTAGTAGAGAACGGTGTACAGTGCAAGCCCCCCACGTAAGTTCTAGTATTATCGTAATACCGTCGATGGCAATAATAACAAGAAATATATTCTTTTAATTTTATAAATAATTTATATTATATTAGAATTTTAGTAAAATTGGTTTTATAATTTTGTAGGGGCACTATAAATATTTATCTAGATAAGCCGATTTTTGTTATCTAAGCTAAACATTAGATAAATCATAACATAATTATCTCGTACTTTAAAAGATAATTTATTTCAAAAAATCTTATATGGGTATAGGTTACACTATAATATATACAAACATTACGTCTTGGTGCGTCGTGAAGGAGGGTTATCGATTATATATTATATTAAGGGGTATGAATAGTATTGAAAAAAATCTATGAAAATGTACTTTTGTATTTCCAATAATATGGTTTATTGAGCAGTTTGAGAGTAAAAACACCTATTATCAATATTGTAGATGAGAAGTTGATCTGTGCCTGTATAGAAGTCAATTTTTGATATTTGTAATTACTAAACTCAATAATTCAAATTCAAAAAGTAAAATATCACAAGTTTTAGAGTTTAATATTGGACGTTGAAAATAATATATCGAAAATCGACTCCTACAAAAGCCTAGATACACTTCTTCTCTTCAATTTGTATAATAGGTGTTCATACTGTAATGTCACTCGGTAAGCTCTATTATTGGAAATACGAAACTAAGTTTCAGTGTTTCACTAAAATTCACATTTATAATTAGAGTGTAAAATGTTACGTTACCGACATGTGAGTGTACGTGCGGGTGTGCTCCACTATTATTTTATACACTGTCACTCACACTAATAATCACTTACTACTCATACATTTACACGACCCGCATGCACACAATTAGAAAATTGCCTATATTGAACTCCTTAGAAACGGTAGGTATGCATACCCCTTAATATATATATTATAATATTATACTATATGTTTAAGCAGTGGCCGTAAGAGGAAGTTGGCGTTTGTTTATATAGGCTAAAACCTAAAAGAGATTACAGCGGCTGTTACATCTTTGAAATGTAAATATTTTGACGTCCCGCTCGAACCCATCATATACTCCTTGTAGGTATATATGTATTATATAATATACGAGTAGGTTGTAGTGGTATATACCTACCTATAATACATACATCTCCTACACTATTTCTAGGTTGCACGAACAATCACTAAACATTTAACGAATCAATAGTGAGCTAATGGTCGCTTAAACATGATTTAGTGGCCTAGGATTGGTCCATTAAGTTCTAACGAACCATTGAATTATTAAATTGTTCATGCAACCATGTGTACTGCATCTATGTATACCTACAACATGATGTGTATATTGATGTATGAGTGTACACTTTTATCTACAGAATAAGTAATTTCAATAAATACCGTATTTTAATATTGTCGTAAATATTGATGCTCTCGTGGTGGCGACTTGTTGTGTCTTGATTCAAGTGTGGCAAAGTTAAAAAAATATTACAAATAATGACGTGTTAAGTAAAAATGAAATATACAAAAAATGTTGTGGAAATATAATACCTAATGAAAAACAACAACTCTCTGAATCATAATAATAATAATGTGTCTACACAGTGCATGCAGGAGCATAATAATATGAGTTGTCCTCGTAAAAAAAGTATACACGAATGTGATGTCCAGAGGACCCGGGACGCAATACGTATATTTTAATCAGGGGTTTTTAAACAACTAATAATTAGGTAAATAAATTGTTGAATGTAAAATACATTATGATGTAACAAAAAATTAACGTTGAATCTAATCAAAATCAATATGGTCAATAATATAATACAGTCATATGGGTAGGTTATGAATAAATAAATAACATAAACGTAAGTCAAACAAAAAAATCTTAATATACGTTGAGTCACTTGAATCTAATCGAAATTCAATAAATTCAGTAATATAATAAAATCTATAAATTCAAATATAATCATAATTCTTAAATCAATCAAACACGCGTCAGTCAAATTAATTTCATATGATTACAGGGGCGGTTCCAGGGGGCCCTGAGGACCGCCCCCCCCCCCCAAAGCCCAAAACCAGTATTTCAAAAAAGTTGTATATTGCTAACAAAAAATTACATAATATAGTATCGATTACTATAGACACGTAATTACGTAAAAGTATGTAATTATTGGAGGTACTCGGTGTATGAATTGTAGCATGTATCTGTTATCTGTGTGGACTACAAATGGAAACATCAACTGATTAACAAACGTCCATGTACAGCTTTGGAATCATGTATGCAATGTGATAGAGATATATTTCAAACCATAAGAATGTTAATACAAGTATTATTAACTATACCAGTAAGCGTTGCCTCTGTCGAAAGAAGTTTCTAAACACTTAAGAGAGTCAAAACCTGGCTTCGGTCAAGGATGACCGTTGATAAAATATCGGCATTATGTCTCATTAATGTGCATAATAAAGTGATTGTTTTAGATAGATTAGATCATATTAATATATTATAGATGTTTTTGAAATAAGTTTTGTGAAAATTATAACTATTATCCCCCCCCAACCAAGTCTCTGGAACCGCCACTGTATGACTATTATACCTGCGTAATTTACCAGACTATCTGAAATGTGTAGATGATATTTATTGGTTTTGATAAAAGTCATAATTATAATGTCATATCAGCATTTTGGTATTACCTTGATCTTAAAGCAGTGTATAGTTGCTGTGTGGATCATTTGATCACATTCTATTCTAAAGGTTTTTATTTTACATTCCTCTACGTAATGGATGAATTCAATGAAAAAACTGAGTTTTACCAAAAAATGGATAAATATTATTTTGATAATCCTGGTAAAAAAAACCATAACACTATACAGCTGAACAATTGAGTCGATAAATATTTATATGTATTTAAATTACATTCACGTTACCCGACATTATTTTTATCACTTTACTTCACTTTTTTTATTCAAAAAGTTGAGAGTTACAAGCAACGTAACTTTTTTTAAAAATAATTACAAAATCAGTTCATAACGACTAATAAGTATTAGGTATAATAGGTACATTGTTAATGCCTAATGATAAGAAAAAATTTGTTATTGTTTATGGTGTTTTATCAATTTTTGATAGTTATCTGTCAGATAGTTTCTTATTCGGTAGTAAAAGCACCGAATAACTAATCTGCGATTTATTCACCGAAAAAGACTTATTCCTTCATTGAAAAACCGGATAATTACAATTTTTTCTTATCTGTCGAATAACACGACGAATTCGACGAATAAATGTAATTGAAAAACCGGCCCTTAATGTTATACATGGACAAATGGTATAAGTATTAATTCCTGGGATCTTAAATAATATTGTTGATTATTATTTATCATCTAAAACTTTCGGAATCGTAAATAAATTTGATTGCTTTTGTAAATTTCCTAGCCCCTTGTTTTTGTCATATATTGTACAATGTACATTCATAAATCATAGGTAACTTATTTTAAGAACGTGGAAAATCATACTTATAATAACTAATAGGTTTGTTCTGTTTCATTACAATTGCGTTAATTTATTAAAGCCCTTGTTCTAATAACAAGTGTTTAATGTACCTATCATAATATTAATATGTTAATCCTTATACAAGAAATATAATTATTTAATTTGTGCTCTAATAAATGTTCTAATAAATAAAAAAATGATTATAATATGATATAGATAGTTATAAAATATATACTATGTATAGGTAATAATATTAATTCAATTTAATTTTATAATATAATCTATACCTATGGTATTATAAAAGTCATAAATAAGTATATTTAATAAATACATTAAATAAATGATAATGGATATAGGTAATCCAACTTGACGTGTGCAATGAATTGTGTATTCCAGTACACTAAGTGAAAGGCCAGATTGTGAAATAAATTACACGATGTTGAATTGCAGTGACCATTTCATGAAAAAGAGTCCATTTTGTGAAATATTTTCGAATTTCACGAAGTGTAAAATATCCGTTTTTCCATTTCATGAAATGGTCATATTTTCATGAAGAGATCGATTTCACGAAGTTTCTACGACACATACATATTGTATTGTGTACAAAATTTGGTCTTCCGTGGGAAGTGAATATAATATTATTTATTAATAATAAATTGGCCAGTGTTGATGGTAAGTGGTAACAATATACAAAAATAATAATAATAGTATTGTAATTCATAGCAACACTGAAATATATAACAAGTAATTGACTAATGTTTTAAACTAGTGCCAGTGGAGCGCAGCCGGCCTCTCTGATCCCTATATCCTAATAATTGCACACACAATACACCGAAATCGTATACAGAAGATAATATAAAAATACAGCGATATGAGCTTACAAAAATTGTATAAAAAAGCGGCGATTCTCGTACACAATATTACAATAACAATACGACAGGGACGATTTGCGGCCACAATACTTCAAAAAATTTACATTATAATAATACAAAAAAAATTACGATTTGCGTCCACGTAATATATTTTATATTGTAATTATTTACTCGACTTCGAATTCCGTCGGAGTGTGTAACGCTTAGATAGTTAGATCATAAACTATGGATGAGACCACAGCGTATTAAATCAATACAAAAAAAAGTTGCAGATATCATCGGCGAGTCGCGAATTAGGTGGTCGATATACGCATGCGCTACGTGACTCCTAGCATATTTATCTACAGACAGTCGTGTAAAGAATACTTTTGAAAAGTACTTGAGTAAGTACTCAAATACATTTTTTTTTAAGTATTTAAGATACTACTCAAATACTTTAATTGTATAGTATTTCAAATACTACTCAAATACTTTGAAAAAGTATTTGGAATACTTTTCAAATACTTTTGGTTTTTAAAGTGGGTTTCTAATTATTTTAATATAGACATATAGGTAGTAAATTTATAATCATTTTTATTATTATTTATTAAATAAATGTTTATTACATTTTTTTTTTTTTATTTTTACATGAAATTTACAATCGGTTCTTAACTAGAACAATAAGCAAATGTGCATAGGGTATTTGCGTATGATTTTTTTTTTTTGAGGGAAGAAACCACCCATTGGTGATACTACCTATTTTGGGTTCTTAATTCATTCTAAAATTTCTAAAATTATTTCGAATAAAAATAAAATGCTCGAAATAAAAAACCAAAGTATTCAATACCAAAAAGTATTTAATACAAAAAAAAGTATTTAAAATACCATTCAAAATACTTCATGCTGAAAGTATTTAAAAAGTTATTCAATACTTAAAAAAGTATTTGAATACTTTTACTCAAATACTTTTACTCAAATACTTTACAGGACTGTCTTCAGATACCTATAATATTGTACCTATGGATAATTATGCGAGGAGTTGCATTGCGTACATCGATCACCCAATTAGGGGACTCGTCTCTATATCGGCAACAAAATCATACGCTGTGGCTCCATCCATAGTATTATGATCTAAGGCAGTTGTCTTCAACCCGCGGCCCGCCCCGTCGGCTGTCATAATATGCGGCCCGCGATCACATTTTAAATTTAACATGTATACATTTTCTAGTTCAATAAAATTATAACAGTTAAGCTATCGCTATCGGAAATATGCGATAAGATAAATTGAATTACCTACCAAGATATAATTATTCGTAATCGATTGTGGAACGAGCACAATATTCTCGTTTATGTGTAAAAGTTTCATTTTCATACTTTTTCTTCGTAATATTTGTACAATATGTCGGTGAGTGAAAAACGTAAAATCTCGGATGAAAGTCGCGTTTATCTATATATGCTTTAATAATAATAATAATTTGTAATTTTAAATGTACCTACCTAATTTGAAAAATTGTAATAATAAAACTGAATTTTTATATAAGATACATGTTTTTACTACGAAGCGCCCCCACAAAATTTAAAAAAAATAATATGTGGCCCGCTGCATAAAAAGGTTGAAGACCCCTAATCTAAGGTGTAACGTTACTGGACATAATAAAATAATATACTGAAAGACAAGATGGCGTGGCGCAGCTGCTATAATATTATATATTATCGTGATGCCGTATACGAAATTAACATATTATATAACAGCTTACAATGTCTTAAATATACTTATTATTAACAGATTTGGTGTGTGTGTGTGTGTGTGTGTGTTTGTGTGTGTATCGGTCGGCCGTTGACCGTAATCTGTTTTTATTTTGGTTGGTGATATTATATGACGATGCTGCGGTGACAGTGACGGATTCCTACAGATACTTATATAGCTACTGTAGCTTTACGGGAGTATCAAGAGATGGGTGTTTTTGATTAGATTTTTTTTGTTTGGGGGGGGGGGGTATTATAGGTATTATACTATTATTATATTATAGGTATTATAGCTAAATATAACAATATTATTATCATACATAATACCGGTGGACAAAATCTCAACTAGTGACCGAAGTCTCGAGGGTGGTATATACTATAGAGTATTTATATAGTATTTAGTACCTATACTATTGTCAATGGTATATACCAGCTGTTCTTCATCTGTGGTCCGCCTCAGCCTGAACACATAACATACGTTAATAAGTGATAAAAGAGTGCATTATTACAATATTTTTGGACTATTATTTTATTCTTTTCATATATAATAATATTATATCTTTTTTATTATTACATAAATACCCCTATTTTATCTTTATCACATCGCTGACGAGATAATATAATGAAATTCTATACAGTTAAATTTTTTTTATTTATTATCAACTAACCCATATTTTAATGTCTTTAAGAAATTCTATAAGTAATCAAGATATAATATTTTATTATTCACTTAAATATTTGTCTATGTGTATTTATTAATTTTAATCAATATTTGAATTCATTATATATTATATGTATACTAAACATGTAGGTGCCAGGTGTCTTAATAACTTAATATATATTATTTTAATAATATGTAATTGTTTTGTATCTATAGGTAGTTAATATGTAATTTCAAATTTTTCTCATAATAAACGATATACCTAATTACTGTTTGATTTAAATTTAAAATTCAAAATTGAGTGTTAAATATTTCATTTCCTTTTTTTTTATAAGTATGATGAAAAGGAAAAATAATAATTTATAAAAAAAAAATAATAAAAAAAAAAAAAAAAACTTAATACGGACATTCAAAGTTAATAGTCATCCACACATTAATTACCTCGCCATAACGTAGGTAACTACTCTTAAAATACGCAATAATGCAATATATCCATTTAAGTAACTACTTACTAAAATATTGAATGCACACGCCTGCACACAGATCTCTAACTCAAAACTCGTATTCACATACAACAGTACTACACACATGTTTGATAACTTCTGAAAAACCCCGTATACAAACATACACATGACAAGTCATATTATCGTATTCACATTATTCATACATCGATATAATATATGTACCTAAATCCAAAATATAAGACATAGGTTACACAAGTAAACTCAAAATATAGGTATACATATACGCATACAAACACGACACGCCAAGTCAAAATATCGCATAAATATAAAACACATGTCAAGTCAAAATATCGTAATCACGCGCATTCACTCAAATGAACTCATAATATCGTATTCACATACTCACTAGTCAATACCCACGTAAAGGTGAATCCAAAATATCACACATTCATGGAAACGCAAAATATCGTCTTCAAGCTCACATGCAAAAAATAATTCGTATACACTAAAGTTATGCCAAGGGTTAATACATACGATGTACCCAAATAAATAAGCATTAAAAAAAACTGTGCTACGGTTGAGGTACCAAACACGAATATACTCACGTAAACATCCAAATTCAGTGCACACACACCCAAATGCTGAGTAAAAAAATCGTGTAATTATAACACACACACACAAAGGTTGTAGAGTTAAGAGCCACGAGTTGGTTGCCACTTTGTCGTATACGCCGATGACAGACGTACACAAATAAACAAACGAATAATAATATAAGCACTTTTATTAAAAAACTTTTACGTCCAGTGGCGATCGAGTCACACGTTCACCACTTGGCTCTAACACTGGTGGTCAGTGGTAGTCGAGTCACACGACCACCGCCAACTGACCATCTATCTGTCTTCACATATTACTTATATATAAATATTACAATCGAAGCACTACTTAAAATTACTGACTATGCTTAAAATTATACTAATTGTTATTGTATTACATAATAATTGATATCTTATCCTAATTTGGTGAAATGCATAATTGTTTCTATGTTGTTACTTAGCTTATTGATTATATGATTTGATTTGTTTTGGTATTTTGACTGTTACATATGAATGTTTAATTAACCTAGTTAACAATATTTTTATATATTCTGCATGATACAACAGTAGTACAAGTGACAAACCAAAAGGTAGTTATAGAGATTTGCGGTATCCAATAAAAAAAAAACGAGAATTTAATAATAAGAAACAACAATTTATATCACAAAATTGAACATTTAAACAGTGCTACATAATGAAATGTTAACATGATTTATTCTATTTAAATATGGCCTTTGGATCATAGATTTTTGATTAATCCTATTAGTTTTCCATGTGCGTCAGCGTGTGTACCCTCAAATCGCTACTTATAGAGAACTACTTGTTGCATATATCGCATGCGTACGGTTAATCATCAGTGTGTGTGCTTCGATGTCTTGTCAAATGGCCCTTTTCGGAGAACGACTTGTCGCATACATCGCAGGCGTATGGTTTTTCACCAGTGTGTGTGCGTCGATGTGTTGTCAAATGGCCTTTTACGGAGAACGACTTGTCGCATACATCGCAGGCGTATGGTTTTTCACCAGTGTGTGTGCGTACATGTTTCGTTAAACTGTCGCTCACAGAGAATGATTTGTCGCATATATCGCATTCGTACGGTTTTTCGCCAGTGTGTGTGCGTCGATGCGTTGTCAACTGGCCCTTTTGGGAGAACGACTTGTCGCATACATCGCAGGCGTATGGTTTTTCACCAGTGTGTGTGCGTCGATGTGTTGTCAAATGGCATTTTTCGGAGAACGACTTGTCGCATACATCGCAGGCGTATGGTTTTTCACCAGTGTGTATGCGTACATGTTTCGTTAAACTGTCGCTCACAGAGAATGATTTGTCGCATATATCGCATTCGTATGGTTTTTCACCAGTGTGTGTGCGTCGATGTGTTGTCAAATTGCCTTTTTCGGAGAACGACTTGTCGCATACATCGCAGGCGTATGGTTTTTCACCAGTGTGTGTGCGTACATGTTTCGTTAAACTGTCGCTCACAGAGAATGATTTGTCGCATATATCGCATTCGTACGGTTTTTCGCCAGTGTGTGTGCGTCGATGCCTTGTCATCTGGCCCTTTTCGGAGAACGACTTGTCGCATACATCGCAGGCGTATGGTTTTTCACCAGTGTGTGTGCGTCGATGTGTTGTCAAATGGCCTTTTACGGAGAACGACTTGTCGCATACATCGCAGGCGTATGGTTTTTCACCAGTGTGTGTGCGTACATGTTTTGTTAAACTGTCGCTCACAGAGAATGATTTGTCGCATATATCGCATTCGTACGGTTTTTCGCCAGTGTGTGTGCGTCGATGCTTTGTCAACTGGCCATTTTGGGAGAACGACTTGTCGCATACATCGCAGGCGTATGGTTTTTCACCAGTGTGTGTGCGTCGATGTGTTGTCAAATGGCATTTTTCGGAGAACGACTTGTCGCATACATCGCAGGCGTATGGTTTTTCACCAGTGTGTGTGCGTCGATGTGTTGTCAAATGGCCTTTTACGGAGAACGACTTGTCGCATACATCGCAGGCGTATGGTTTTTCACCAGTGTGTGTGCGTACATGTTTCGTTAAACTGTCGCTCACAGAGAATGATTTGTCGCATATATCGCATTCGTACGGTTTTTCGCCAGTGTGTGTGCGTCGATGCCTTGTCATCTGGCCCTTTTCGGAGAACGACTTGTCGCATACATCGCAGGCGTATGGTTTTTCACCAGTGTGTGTGCGTCGATGTGTTGTCAAATGGCCTTTTACGGAGAACGACTTGTCGCATACATCGCAGGCGTATGGTTTTTCACCAGTGTGTGTGCGTACATGTTTTGTTAAACTGTCGCTCACAGAGAATGATTTGTCGCATATATCGCATTCGTACGGTTTTTCGCCAGTGTGTGTGCGTCGATGCTTTGTCAACTGGCCATTTTGGGAGAACGACTTGTCGCATACATCGCAGGCGTATGGTTTTTCACCAGTGTGTGTGCGTACATGTTTCGTTAAACTGTCGCTCACAGAGAATGATTTGTCGCATATATCGCATTCGTACGGTTTTTCGCCAGTGTGTGTGCGTCGATGCGTTGTCAACTGGCCCTTTTGGGAGAACGACTTGTCGCATACATCGCAGGCGTATGGTTTTTCACCAGTGTGTGTGCGTCGATGTGTTGTCAAATGGCATTTTTCGGAGAACGACTTGTCGCATACATCGCAGGCGTATGGTTTTTCACCAGTGTGTGTGCGTCGATGTGTTGTCAAATGGCATTTTTCGGAGAACGACTTGTCGCATACATCGCAGGCGTATGGTTTTTCACCAGTGTGTGTGCGTACATGTTTCGTTAAACTGTAGCTCACAGAGAATGATTTGTCGCATATATCGCATTCGTACGGTTTTTCGCCAGTGTGTGTGCGTCGATGCGTTGTCAACTGGCCCTTTTGGGAGAACGACTTGTCGCATACATTGCACTTGTAAGATTTATTTTCCATTTGTTCGTTTTTGTGTCGTCGGTCTGCTTTAATTAATAAATAAGTTATTTCACATGTAACTGTATTTCATACAATTATTTGGTAACTATGCTATTTTGTTTATGATCGATAAGAATTTATTGACTTCACTATATTTTTTTAGCCAGTCATAATTGTTGTATTATTTTTTACACTTTACATAAAGTTTATTATGCTGAATATAACTTTATAATTATTTTTATAAAATTATTAATTAATTTTTTTCGTATTTTGTTGGTGTTTTTATCCCCGTCACTTTAAATAAATATTGAGAAAATTGAAAAATTACATCTTTAAATTAGCATCTTGATGAAATTTTCTAAAATAAAAGATATTTTATTTTGTTGAAATCGAAGCACTGTTTCAGGTTAGACATTTTGTATACAGAATAAAAAAAAGTAAAATAAAATAAAATGAATAATAAACACCATTGTAAAACCACTAGATCCCTCGCTCCGCCGAGAATCTAAAATGTTTATATTTATACAGCGTATTAATCATAATATGTAATACAAGTGATAAACCACAAGGCAGTTATAGGGATTTGCGGTATCCAATTAAAAAAAAAAACGAGATCAAGTAAAAACACAAAACAATTTTTTCACTTCGCCCAAAAAATGTTCAGAATTTGTTGATTGGGAACCAATATTTTTAGTTATTATTCAATTTATTTGAATTTTTATTATTAATTTATAATTTTTGATTGCGTATTTGAAAACATTATTTTACTTTTCATAATCGCTGTAAACACATTGGGGCCGCCTAACACAAGCAAAAGTGGGCTACAATTGGCCTCACGAACCACCCCTTAAATATGGACCTGAGCCTTCAAATAATTTTAATAGTCTTCTGAAAAATTTCAAAAAATATAACAGTCCACTTGTTTAATTATCAAATTAATAAACTCTTAAGAGATAAGGATGATTGCAATGAAACCATACATTAAAAACTATTTAAAAACTATTTAAAAACTATTAAAAACTATTTAATAAATCTTATTATACCATTTAATAAGTATCCTTTACGGATTAAAACTTCTTTTTTTAAACGACTATATTTTTATTTATTTGTTTTATCAGATAATACTTTGGAAATTGTTTATCTAGGTAAAAATAATTTAAATTCTAAATTGTTCTTCGTTTGTTCTTGTTTGTTCCGTAAATTTTGCCAAGTTGTTCCATCACCTTTCCTGATTTATAGCCGATTAACCATGGGAATGCCTGAGGAATGCCCCGTATTTTTTAAATATACTCACTATCTACATTATACATATGCATACAATAAGAAAAAATGTATTAATATGTAATATAAAATATATATTATAAATAAAAATATTATTTTAATATTTCAATTATTGGTGTGCCCTAAAAAATCTGATGAATAAAAAGTAACAAATTTAACTTTTCCGTTACCCGGGATAATAATAATAATTCTGATTCGCAGCAGTATATTATCAGGCAGGCAATCTACGGTAGATCGCGGACCCCTTGATGTTTGTACGTAAATGTATGATTTAACTCTAAAGTATCAGAGTTATACCAAGTTTGTTGTATTCCACATATTATGGTGGATTAATATAATCAGTTAATACAAAATCCTAACCGTACTATCAGATGCATAAAAAAAACAAATTTAACCATTTTTAAATTAGCCTGTCTTCTTCCCAGAGGTATAATCTACACACAAACATTCGTTTATTTATATATATATTGACAAAAAACAAAATACAAATCAACAAATATGCCCGATTAACCAATAGCAACCAATATAAATTATAATACACTGTTGCGCCGCTGTTTTATTTATAAACCGTGATTTCCATTGTAACCATCTAGTTAGGTTATTTAAAATTAAATAAACATTTTGAAAAATTATGAAACTAAAAAAAACCTTATATTAATATGTAAGTATTTTACAAAACGTTGCTCACCTTAGCGTATATGTTTAGAAACACGCTTAGAAAAATTGTACTCAAGCGGCACAAACGTTGTCTTGTCGGTCAGACAAAAATCGAACGCGTATGTGTTACTCACTAGTTTTCTACTGTACCCAAAACACACAAAAAGTATATTTTATTTTAACTGGTAAAAAAAAAACACTAAACTTGCACCGGGTTTTATTACCCGAAACGTACACATTTGTCGTACTTCACTTATCACTTGTACACAACAAAAAATTAGTGTGCCCAAGGAAATTTTTCCAGACGACACGTTAAAACTGTTGTACTTCCTGGTACATTAACACTCCGAAAAATTAAAACGTGCCAAGGTTGAAGTACCAGGGCACATAATCAAAAAAATGTCTCTGACTGTAGATAAGTAACCCAGTTGGGCGCCACTCTGTGGTATCACCGGTATCGAGAATGACACACAATAAAACCTACTTTATGCCTTACCTTCGTACGCTTTAACCCTTTCAGACCCAACTGCCATTATATTGTTTTGTTAGGGAGTAGGTAAAGATCCTACACCACATAATTGTATTATTAATATTTATTTATCAGTTTTTCTAGTTCATACGAAGTATACATGAGTACAGCACTGAAGTTGGCATTCGTATATTTCCTGCCAATAAGTGCAGTTGAACGATCATAATCAATTATACTTTTATATTAAATTTTATAAAAATTAAGTGTAATAAAAATAATTATAAATGTGTATGTTTTGTTGTGTCTACTTATGTAATTGTAATATAAAATAATAATTATAATAATTTTGGTTATAATAGCATGAGATGTTTTGTGAGAAAAAGGTATTCGAAAAGAAATTGGTAAATGAGTCCTCGATTTCTAAAAATCTTTCATCGAGGGCCCGTGATCTACAAAAGTTTAAGAACTGCTGGTAGATTGTATGGATAGGCCATAATATTTTGATTTTTTGATTTTTCAGTTTCCTATATCCCCGAATAATATTTTTAAATTACAACAAAAAACTAAAATCGTTAATATTGATTTTAATATGTAATTTCGTCAAAATTTAAATTTAAAATTACTATAAAAATAAACTGTGCTTGTGTATTTTTGGTAACAGAATTAATTACTTACATGGAATCTGTTTTAAATTTTCAATCCTTAGATACAAAAGTTGAATATTTTATAAATTATTAACTACAAAATAATTATTAAATTTGATAAATTATGTCGAAATTCAATCTTTAAATGCTTAAAAAAAAACAAATTGTGCCTATGTATTTTTAATATTTCTCAACTGATATTGTAACAATATATCAGAAGCCTTGTATTACATTTTTATACTTTTTGGACCAACAGATAAAACTTTATTGAAACTTATAGAAAAAAAACTAAAAAAATTGAAAACTGAAAATGTCCGTCAACAGCTCAAAAAGAGTCAAAATATTTTCAAAAGTGTATGGTGTATAGGAAATGCTAATTTAAACATTCAGTGAAACTTTCATGTGTCTACAAGTATTCGTTTTTGAATTACAACAAAATAAGGAAATCGCCACATGAGAAATCAAGTGAATATCCAATGTTGTAAAAATTTTAATTTTAAACGCTCATAAAAATTTAATTTGACTTTCTTATGGACATTTTTGTTGTTATAAATGTAGATAGTCTTATAAGGAATCTTGTATTACATTTTAAAATCTTAGATTTCATAATAAAAATTTTTACGAATTCTTAACTCAAAATAATTTTCTAATTTTCATCATTTTTCCATATTTTGTCAATTTTTGAACTTTAAATGCTTATAAAAAACACCTGTGACCAAGAATTTTTAATAATTTTCATCTGCCTTTGAAAAAATATACTAGATACCTTCTATTAAATTTTCAAGCTTTTTTAATCAACAAATAAAATGTTATTGATATTTTTAGAAAAAAAGCTAAAAAAAATTTAAAATGAAAATGTCCCTAAACAGTTCAAAATAAATCAAAATATTTTGAAAATGTTATCGTGTATAGAAAATGTAAATATAAACTACCAGTGAAAATTTCATGTATCTACGGTCATTTGTTTTAAAGTTACACCAAAAATACAAATTAAATTTTGTGAAAAATAGATTTTGATTAAAAATTCCCGTTTTTCCTTAATTTTTATGTTGTTTTTCTTAGCGCTTTTGAAAACTACTGGGAATTTTAAATTTTGACCTCCCCAATGCACCAACGATATTCACTTTCCAATCGAACAAGATATTGAAGTTGGAAATCGACTTATTCCACTAAATTTCGACTACTTATCGTGTACACAGACACAAAAAAAAAAATTTTAAAAAAAAACACACACATCGTTGTAAAATCAATACATTCATCGTTCCACTGAGAATCTAAAAAATATGGACGTTGTTGTTGTAATTGTATTCCTATACTGGATGGACATTATCTCTTCGCCTTCCAAGATAAATAATAATGGATCTAAATCACGTTTATTTACATAATGATGTATAATTATAATATTTAATACATTACCTAGTACATGAAATTATAACAAAAACAATACCAACTTGTATTATAATTATAACCGTCAAAATTTTATTCAACCAAATTAATATACCGTTTTAAAAATTAATGAAAACATTATCGCTGCACACAATACCGAATATACAATTATCACAAAAACAAAGGGTTTGTGTATATATGTAAGAAACTTTGTATGCGTTTTTATTAAAGGTGTTTAGTTGTTGGGATATATTGTAGGTAAATATTAGGTAGTTATAAATATTATTATTGTTATATTAATATAATTATAAAATTATTTATATTTTAACAGTTAACGGCTTTGCATAGTGAAATAAATAAACGCATGCTATTATGATTAATCAGGTCAATAACTAAAAATGTGCTGCTAATAGGTACAATGTACATATTATAATTTATAAAATACGAGTATAATAACAGGCCACATCTACCTATTTAATCACTGTCTTAAGATTTAAGCCAAAGCTCCCTACTCAAATAAAAACTGTCAAAAATCTGTAATTTGTAGGTACCACGGCCTGTTAAAATAGGTTCGTTAATAACAATTTGTTGCATTCTAAGTTATATTAGTATAATGGTATAATATGTAATATGTTTTCCGTTAAATAAGTCGAATCGACATCAAAGACACTTGTAATATTAGCTTATATCCAGTGCCCCAACTTGGTATATTATATCGATGGGTGTTCAAGCAAATATCATGGAACCCATGTAACACCAAGTCCTTGGAAAATAACACCGTAGGTATACTGTATAGTATTATTACATAATATGTGACCACCGAGCCGGTAAAGTGGGCTGATTATTTTATTTGTTGGCCCTTTTAAAATTCATAAAAAATCTCATAATAACAAAACAAAAAAGCTGGGCAAGTACTGATTTGTTGTACATTCGGTAGGATCACTGTAATTTATGTATGCAATATTTGTGAGAAATCTTATTTTATATTTCCAATACTTAGCTATAAAAATTGTACATATTTCTTAACTACAAAATAATTTGAAAATGTTAGTGATTTTAATAAATGTTGTCAACATTTGAACTTTAAAAGCTTATAAAAATCGTGAGACAATTTAAAATGTCTATAAATAACTCAAAACCAGCCAAATATTTTGAACATTTTATCATGTTTAGAAAATACAAATATAAAATATATTTAGTGAAAATATCAAGAATTTATTCGTTATTCGTTTTTTAATTACAAAATACTAATGCATATTATACCTACGCATAAAACAGATTTGTTGATGATCATTAAATTTTTTTTCAATGGGTCATTTTGATATATATAATATAATTTTTTTTTTTATTTCTAAAATGAGTTATTCAATTTTGTTTTACATGTAGATGCTAGATACATTTTTGCCCGGGATGAAAGCGATGAACAAAGGACATTTAGTCTTCTTGTCGTCAATGGCTGGTATAATTGGCTTGAAGAACTGAGTGCCTTACTGTGCGTCAAAATTCGCACTGAGAGGTTAGTGGTTGTCAGTTTGCAACAAACAGTTAATAATAATATGTGGTCATCAGTGCTCGAATTAGAAAAATAAAAGAAAAGGGACTCCTCCTAGACTTGAAAAAAATTAGCGTTCCGTGTGGTTAAACTCAATCTAGCTCGTGGGGGGCCTTGCCCCCCAACCTTCTGTCTTCAATTACAATAAATATTCCTTTACATGTCATTTATTGACATAAAAAGTAAAAACTAATGTTTACTTAAAAGTTAAAAGTATACTCTAACATTTCTAACTGATTAGGTAATTAATTATAAATAATAATGTAAATAATTGAAGCGGACACGGTGATTGTTTCAAGGTTGATCGTGGTCCGGTCGAAGAGTTTGGTTAGGATTGAGGTGATGAAAAAACACAACACAAACACTTTAAGAATGTCACAAATTATGTATTTTAATATTCGACCAAAATATAATAATACATGACGTGCCTCTCGGGCAAGTAAGTTTAACGTCGGACGATATGTTTTCGGTCCGACGGGCTCGAATCGGTTTTTCCGCCGACCGTTGTACGTCTTAAGCGACACAGTCCCCCAGAGACGATGGCTTCACAAATATCCATTTCACCTCTATTTTCACGTATATGGTGGAAACCTGTAATTCGGTAAGTTCAGGTGATGCAACACATCACATTATATACCTGCAACTGTGTGGAGTTTGTAGACGTATACTGATAAAACAATTTTAAATAGTTTTCCCAGCTTTTTACCACTAGTAACGGCAGAGTCGACGGCAAAAGAAATAATAACCGCCGTTAGAAAGAACTTATTTGAACTTTCCATTCCGAGATCATTGCTCACATTCAATAACATATTTAGGTGAATTAAAATTATTTTATACAATGTCTAACGGCAGTTGTGTACTAAAATACACATAGTGGCTTATTGTTCTTACTTGTTATAGGTGTTATCCGTACAAAATGATACTTCGTACTTTAAAGATTTTATGGGCAGTAGCGTTGATGCACACGATGTTTAATTATCATTCAACAAGGTAGCATGAAAATCATACTTCCGATATAAACATATTCATCTTATCCTATACAGTTTGTAAATTTTATTATAGCCATATAATTATATAAAGTCATATAAAGTCAAATGAATTTTTTATGAGCGTCTTATGTCAAATTATCTTCAAACAATTTTCTTTTATTCACTATATTGTTATGTAGTTAAAAAACAAATATCCATAATATGGATACTTCAATACTTGAAATGTTCACCAGATGTGTGTTATTATAGTATCATACTATCATATATAAAATTGTAGCATAATAAAGGTATCTACTGAATTTATAAAATTAATGATATTATTATTACTATCTACTTAATATTCAAGAAAAGTAAGAATTTAAAAGCTAAATAGCAGCCTTCTCTTACTAATAATATTAAGATAAGTAATAACTAAATAATTATTTAAATTGTGGCCTATTATGACTAACTAATAATTCGGGCAAAAAAAAAAAAATCAAATATTCTAAAAAAATATATAAAAATCTACGGATTATGCCAGTAATTTAGTAATCAGAGTGACTACCAAATTACAGTAATTTGCATAACTGCATTAGCAGTCGTGTCCGTCAACGTGTTAATCCAGACGACATAACTGAGAGAAAACATAACAAATGAACATAATGAGAGAGAAAAAACATGTTTTGGGCTATATGTTTTAGCACGCTGTACTTCTGTATACGAACAATATTCGATATTGACAATATTATTAACCTATTTGACCGTATAAGTTATATTGAAAATATCAAAACCGTTTTGATATTTCTTGACGGGTTTTTACTTTTTATTGATATGTGCGAACTCGTTTTTGTTCAATAATAGCACTCAAGCTTAACGAAACAGAGACGGTGATAACCAGGGTCGCAAGTGGTAGTCTCTACTCTTTCATTAGTTTTGATATTGTGGATACGTGGCGTGCATCGGCGGCGGCGGAAACCACTAGTTCAATTAATAGCCATCACCGTAACAGCTCAAAACAAGTCAAAATATTTTGAACATTTTATCAAGTATAGGAATTGATAGGTACATGAGAATTCGAATGAATATCCAATGTGGTCAAAATGTTACCTTCAAGCGATCATAAAAATTTAATTTGACTTTCTTGTAGACATTTTTTTTTGTGATAATGGGTCTACCTTTATACCTCTAACTAATGAGGAATCTTGTATTATATTTTAATGATTATGAATTTCTAGCTCAAAAAAATGTTCACATTTTCATCATTTTTAAGTATTTTTTTCAATAGTTGAACTTTAAATGGTTATATAAAAAAAAAATGTGACTGTATTTTTAATATTTTTCAAATATCATTGTCACAATATATTAGGAGCCTTGTATTATATTTTCAAGATATTTTCCATACCAAATAAAATTTTAATGACATTCCTAGAAATAAAAACTAAAAATATTAGAAAACTGAATAGGTATGTCCGTAAACAGTTCAATACAAATCAAAATTTTTTGATCATTTATCGTGTATAGAACATGCTAATTTAAACAACCAGTGAAAAATCTACGGTCATTTGTTCTAGAGTTACACCAAAAACCAAATTCGATTTTTCGAAAACCGATTTTCTGTAAAAATTCTAGGTTTTCCTTGATTTTAGATTCTGAGTGAAACGATGAATGTATTGATTTTACAATGATGTGTGTTTTTTTTTTTTATTTTTTTAGATTCTGAGTGGAACAATGTTGACTTAACAATGATGCGTGTTTTTTTTTTTAATTTTTTAATTTTTTAATTTTTTTTTTGTGTCTGTGTACACGATAAGTAGTCGAAATAATGTTTCGATTTTCAACTTCAGCATCTTGTTCGATTGGAAAGTGAATATCGTTGGTGCGTTGGGGAGGTCAAAATTAAAAATTCCCAGTCATTTTCAAAAGCGCCAAGAAAAACAAAAGAAAAATTAAGGAAAAACGGGAACATTTACGCAAAATCGATTTTTCACAAAATTGAATTTGGATTTTTGGTGTAACTTTAAATCAAACGACCGTAGGTACATGACATTTTCACTGGTTGTTTATATTTGCATGTTCTATACTGGAAAGCATTTTCAAAATATTTTGATTTATTTTGAACTGTTTAGGCACATTTTCATTTTCCACTTTTTTTTAGTTTTTTTTCTAGAAATATCAATAAGATTTTATTTGTTGGCTAAAAAAGCTTGAAAATTTAATACAAGGTTCATATTATATTGTTTAAAAGGCAGATGAAAAATATGAAAAATTATTAGTCACAGATTTTTTTTATAAGCATTTAAAGTTCAAAAATTGACAAAATATGGAAAAATCACGAAAATTAGCAAATTATTTTGAGTTAAGAATTCGTAAAAGTTTTTCTTTTTAAATCTAAGGTTTTATAATGTACCTAATACAAGATTTCTTATAAGATTATCTACCTTTATCAAAAAATAAAATGTCTATAAGAAAGTCAAATTAAATTTTTATGAGCATTTGAAATTCAAATTTTTACAACAATGAATATTCACTCGATTTCTAATGTAGCGATTTCCTTATTTTGTTTTAATTCAAAAACGAATAACTGTAGATACATGAAAATTTCACTGAATAAGGTGTTTAGTTGTTGGGATATATTATAAGTACATAATGTTAGGTATCTATAAATATTATTATTGTTATATTAATATTATTTTAAAATTATTTTTATTTTAACTGTTATCGGCTTTGCATAATGAAATAAATAAACGCATGCTATTATGATTAATTAGGTCAATTACTAAAAATGTGCTGCTAATAGGTACATATTATAATTTATAAAAATATAATAACAGGCCACAGTTCCCTTTTTAATCACTGCCTTAAGATTTGAGCCGAAGCTCCCTACTGAAATGAAAACTGTCAAAAATCTGTAATTTTTAGGTACCATGGCCCTTTAAAATAGGTTCGTTAATAACAATTTGTTGCATTCTAAGTTATATTAGTATAATGGTATAATATGTAATATGTATCCGTTAAATAAGTCTAATCGACATCAAAGACACTTGTAATATTAGCTTATATTCAGTGCCCCAACTTGGTATATTATATCAATGGGTGTTCAAGCAAATATCATGGGAGCCATGTACCAACAAATCCTTGGAAAATAACACTGTATACTATATAGTATTATTCCATAATATGTCACCACCGAGCCGGTAAAGTGGGCTGATTATTTTATTTGTTGGTCCTTTTAAAATTCATAAGCCATCTCATAATAACAAAACTAAAAAGCTGGGCAAGTAGATACTGCTCTGCTGTACAGTAGGTTGGATCACTGTAATTTATGTGTAAATTTTAATTCAATCAGTTGCGTCCGCATGGGGGGACTAACGGGCTGAAGCCCCTCCATTGCCAGTATTATTATTACTTTTTAAAAAAAATTTTAATCAAGTTTAAACGGTCAACTATAATAAATTTTATATATGTCATATCAGAATGAAAACATTTTTGAAAAAACATTGTATTTGCATACCAATTTTCATAAATTATCTGTAATTTTTCGGTAAAAGTATGAACTACTTGTATAAATACTTTATGTTTTATAAACTTTATACTATACAAATTAACCGTGGTTTTGACGAAAAATGAAAATTTCACTGAATATTTATTTAATAGCCCACAAAATGCACTGAGCTGGCAAAATCTATATTATCATTATTATCAATATATTATTCAAATTAAAATAATTAAATTAAGATTAGAACATAAAATATAATAATTATTTAAACCTTACAATTTATTAAAATAAAATTAATAAAATTATAATTATATTTATAAATAATAGCTATTAATTTTTTTTAAATTAATTTGATCATAATAACTGTGTCTGAGTCCAAAATAAAATATAAAAGTACAGATGCATAGTGTTATTAATACATAATATATATTATAATATTACCAATATTTAAGCTTGGTATCATAATATGAAGTGACGTGAAAATAGTGAGTATCGTCAGAGCTCAGTACATCACTACACGGCTTGCATATTATTATAAGACCCCCTATTAAGTCGGAAGTCGAAGGTGATCTTTTATGCACATGTTAAATTGGTATCACGCTGCACTACGCGGAGTAAATGACCACAAGTTACTTTCAAAGTCACAATATTAATAAGTCATATTAAGTATAAATGATATTACATTGACCTCACCTCATAGTGTACAAAAAGCAGGTCTATTAGCATTGATTATAAATATTGAATTCCCTTATAATCAATGGTATTACCTTAGATCATATATTATGGATGGAGCTACGTGTGTATTGCTCAAATACCGAGGTGTGTTAAAACATAACCACCCACCACCCATTCAATATCAGGGAGCAACAAATTATTGTGCCAACGATAACTATAAAATAACTAATAAGTAGGGGATTATGTTGGAAAATGATTAAAGTAGCTATATCCATTGTATATTATAATCTAAGGGTTTTACAAATGTATACTCTCACCCTACAACCTAAAATTAATAACTGATATCCTAATAAAAACACTCTGTTAAGATTGTGTTAGAAATTGTTAGGTTAAAAACAGTAGCGTCCGCAGGGGGGGGGGGCTAACGGGCTGAAGACCCCCCATTGCCGTATTATTATTAATTTAAAAAAAAAAAAAAAACTAAAAAAAAATTGAAAGCTGTAAATGTCCATAAACAGCTCAAAAAGAGTCAAAATATTTTCAAAATTGTATGGTGTATAGAAAATGCTAATTTAAACATTCAGTGAAATTTTCATGTATCTACAGTTGTTCGTTTTTGAATTGCAACAAAATAAGGAAATCGCTCCATGAGTAATCAAGTGAATATCCAATGTTGTAAAAATTTGAATTTCAAACGCTCATAAAAATTTAATTTGACTGTCCGGTAGAGATTTTTTTATTGATAAAGGTAGATAATCTTATAAGGAATCTTGTGTTTCATTTTCAAATCTTAGATTTAAAAAGAAAAATTTTTACGAATTCTTAACTCAAAATAATTTGCTAATTTTCGTGATTTTTCCATATTTTGTCAATTTTTGAACTTTAAATGCTTATAAAAAAAAATTGTGACTAAGGATTTTTAATTTTTTTCATCTGTCTTTGAAACAATATATTAGGAGCCTTCTATTAAATTTTCAAGCTTTTGCAACCAACAAATATAATTTTATTGATATTTTTAGAAAAAAACTAAAAAAAAATGGAAAATGAAAATGTCCCTAAACAGTTCAGAATAAATCAAAATATTTTGAAAATGTTATCGTGTATAGAAAATGCAAATATAAACAACCAGTGAAAATTTCATGTATATACGTTCATTTGTTTTAGAGTTACATCAATAACCAAAATCGATTTTTTGGAAAACCAATTTTGGGTAAAAATTCCCGTTTCTCCTTAATTTTTATGTTGTTTTTCCCTGCGCTTGTGAAAACTACTGGGAAATTTATACTTTTGACCCCCCCAAAGTACCAACTAGATTCACTTTCCTATCAGAAAAGCTACTGATGAAGAAAATCCAAGCACTTTTACTGTCCTAAAACGTGATGACAGACACAAAAAAAATATAAAAAAATCGTTAGTCACAGTTTTTATTTTTAAGCATTTAAAGTTCAAAAAAGGCAGGTAAGTGGATGTCGCTCAGCTGTACAGTAGGTTACAAGTTGGTCATTGTTTAATGGATTGTATTAAACTTGAATTCAATGATATAATATCATTGTATAAGAAAAACGATTCTGAACGGAGACGGTTTGTCAGTCTGTATATTTTATATTGTTATAAATAATTGTTTTATATTTTTTTATACTATTTCCTACCATGAACCTAATCACCCACGGTTCTATGATAATTCGGTACTGACTCATAAGTTAATGATACATGTTAATAATTTATGATATTTATATAGATAATACCTACATATTTTTTTTTTATTCGTTGCTACATTAATAAACAAATTGTTAGAAATTAAAATCCCATTTTAAGCGGTTTTTCGTAATTTTTCAGTATGTTACGGATCTCCTTGGAGGTCCGTGCACAAATAAAACAACGAACACTTTCGAACTATCTGTTACTTTCTATATTACTTGAAAAGAAAAAAACTTACAATACACTTAATAAAAAAAATGGTCTGACAATAATAATGCTCTGGCGCGAATTACAAGGTTCCGTCTACTGCTCTGAAATGCCACTGGCACGGCTTGCTATACGAGCCGTGCCTGTAGCCAGCGCTTGCCTGGAATTGCTGTCGCAGCAATTCCAGACAGTCGCCGTCGTACAATACTATCTTATACACTATTATATATATATACTAACTAATATAGCCAGGGGTTCTTAACACCCCCCAACTTAAATGGAACTTAGGGACCTAATGGTTCCCTAATGTTCCGTACAATATGTTTTCATAACTAAATTTATGATTATAATGTTTACTTATTATTCAGTGATAAAATATCCGGTAAATCCGGAGAGTACATTCTAATTATGCGGTTTCTAAACTTAATAGCTAATCCACTAACTACGGATATTATAGTTAACATTAAGATATACACAAGTACCATATGAAATTCCATTTGAAATATTATTAGAGACTTTGTTGTTACCTTTGGTAACTTACTTATTTCTATTAACCTTTTGGATAAAGAATTAAAATCGTGTACGATACTTATGTCTTTTAGGTTCTGGGGAATTATATTTTTAAGACTCTCTGATAATACTGATTCCTGTTTTTTGCTTTCTGGAATTAAATCAGTATAGATACCTCTATTAGATCTACTGGTCGGAAATATAATGGAATTTTCTGTATGGATTTCACAATCTTGGGAGGTGGTCAACCTTCCTACGCCTGAGATCTGAAATGTTACTATTTGTGGAGGTTCCACACATTTGATGGTCATTAAAGTTGGTTGTGTGTAAAATAACCATGCATTGGAATCCAATAACTTATCCCAAATGGCCGTTGTTAATGTTACAAATTTTATTTTGCAAGTTTCTGGGATTGGTTGATATGTTAGAAGTGCTACTTCGCAAACGTTCGATCTCGAGCGGCGGTGAAATGTTTGACCACCTTTACATAATTTGTAAGTGTCTAAATTTACACATGATTCCCACTGTTTCCCTGTCATAGTGAAAAATTCCTCATTATCATTGTTAATTACCAAATATTCGACTTCGGGTTCAATTAAAATTAATGTATTGGTAGAATATATCATTGGTAATGAAACAACTCGATACACATTTAATACTTTACTTGAAATCAAGGGTATTTCAATAGAAAATATTAAGTACTCGTTTTGCACGAAAATCGTTATTTCAGAGATTTTGAAAAGGTTTGGCATGGACTCAGGTATTACTTCTATCGGGAGGTCGTTTCCCATGGGTAAGTTGATTTTAATTTCTTTTAACTCCTGTATTAATTTTCTGGGGGTAATTACGCTGGTGTGGATCTTGCCATCCAGTGCTGCATTTATAATGGCAATAAGGTTTTGTGTTTCGTAAGCATACTGATTGAGAGTTACCTCGAATAAAAAGGCTTGCTCTAACAGTTTATTTTTAAATTCTAGTTTATTGATTTTAACGATACTTTCTTTGGTCAGTCTTTGTAAATACTGCAAGTTATTATCGAGTTTCTGATGATGTTCTGCGATTTCCTGTGAAGTATGATTTGCATCCAATATTTCTGCTTGTACAACTCTTGTTTTTTCTTTGACTAAATTAATATTCTGAATTTTGTTTTTGGTTAATTCTACGATCTGTTTAAATATGAATTCGGTGTCGATTTTCGAGTATGCACCATACAAAACGTTGATCAGGCGCTTGAAGGTACCTCCCAATCCTCGGCGATTTCGAATTTCATTATTTGAGTTATGCTCTATCGATAACATCGCGTTACGACGATTTAACTGAATTTCATATAAATATGGACGGGTTGTAGTAGAAAATTGGTTTACGAATTGATTACAAATGTTTTCTATTTCTGCATTACCAAAGTTTGATATCATTTGCTTACAAATTGTCTCCATTTCGCTATACTGGGTCATCAACTTATCATATTTTGTGGTCAAGATTCCAATGTCCACATACGTTACCAAGTTCCATTTAGTGTGAGAAGTTTTGATCATTCCGTGAGATTCATAATAGAATCCTTTGTGATCCGGGAAGGTAGTAATGTTATAATTCTCTTGAGCTTCTGATGTACTATCCCATATCCACATTATCAGGATTACCATTTTCGAGAATGACGGATTTTTCTTGGAAATTCCAGCGAATGCCATGATGGGTTTCCTGGAACAAATTCATTTTTCTCGTTTCATTTTTCGTGAAATAACTTTAGTAAATTTTGGTGTATGGTCTGATTCTTCTTGTTATTTTTTTTTATGGTTACATTTTTATTTGTTGGGTTTACATCTACAATTTCATATGGACCCAACCACTTCGGGGCCAGTTTGTTTTTCGCGGCTTTTTCTTGTAGTAAAACCTTCTGACCGACTTCAAAAATTTGATGTTTTGCTGTCTTGTCGTACTGTTCCTTTGACTTGCTTTTTGCTTCCAGCAAATTGTTTCTTGCAAAAGCCTGTGCTTCTTGCATTTGTCTTTTGACTTCGAATTGGTAGTCATTATAATTGTACTGAGGTTCTGGTTCGTTAGTGAAAGATGTGGGGATTTTTACAGAATTTCCATAAACCAAATGATATGGCTGGAATTTCGTGGCTGAATGAACAGTGGAGTTATGGCAAAACATCGCATATGGGATTCTAGTATCCCAGTTTAGTTGGTCTTTTCCGATAAAATTTCGTAAATATTCTGCTAAAGAACGATGACTTCTCTCGAGACTGCCATTGCTCTGAGGGTGGTAAGGTGTGGTCGACGTCTGTCTAATTTTTAGGAGTTTACACACCTCTTTAAAAACGTTGCTTAAAAATTCCGTACCACAGTCTGTCACCAGACTTTGTGGTATTCCGTGTAAGCACACGAATTTGGTCACAAAATGTTGTGCTACCGTATTCGCTTCATGATTCTCCATGGGGGAAGCCCATGCGAATTTAGTGAGGTCATCTTGTAACGTTAAGATGAAAGCATTTCCACTATGTGAACGGGGTAGTGGTCCTACGACATCTAGGAATATTTTTTCGAAGGCTCTGGTAGCTGTGCTGGTAATCACCATAGGCTCTTTTGGTGTTCTTGTCGCTGTTTTATTCTTTTGACAGTTTGGACATTTTTTTATGAATTGTTTGATTTGTTTTCTCATGCCCTTCCAGTTATGTTCTTCGTACATCTTATTGAACGTTCTAGTTAATCCATGATGTCCTCCTAGCGGGTTTTCATGCAATTCTTTTATTTTCTGTATTTTCTGGTCTTCTGTTAATTCATCTCTGGTGTAGATACAGACTTTGATGTTCGAATTTCCAAAGGTGTTTCGAAACATGTTTCGGATGATTTCCCATTGTAGTCCATCTGCTTCACTTCCAATCCTTGGACAAGCTAGACTGGTTATTTTTAATTGCATACACAATTCTTTAAGTTTCTGTAAACAACTATAGATTGCTTGATACGTCGACTTTTGCCAGTGATGCTCTTTTGTTAATAAATAAAATATTGTTCGTTGTTCTGACTGAATAACGGCTACATCATTAACTGATTTTTGTTCTTTCCGCAATTGGTCCAACTGCCCGAATTTCCGTCTCATTTGAAGGGCGATACCTCGAGACATATTAAAATCAGCGGAAATGCAATGTGCTATTGATGTAGTAGGTTCTGAGTCGAAAATATTACCTGTTAGCTCCATTACATTGGTAGTAGGTTTAGCTTCGGTATTAAAAAAAAATATTCATCAGAAGGCTCTGGATTGGATAGAGGTTCTGAAGTGTTTGAGACTTCCGGTGAATCTACGATTTTTATTCTGTCGGAACCATTTGTAGACGTTACATTATCTTCTAGTCTTGGAGGTTCTGACTTGGTTTTGGATCTAGTCGTGACAGTTCTGATTCGACTCAATGCATCAGCGTTGGTGTTACTAACACCTGGCTTATAGTGGATTTCATACTCATATTCTTCCAGTTTCAACCTCCATCGGATTAATCGGGACCCCGGGTCCTTTACGTTGAAAAGCCAGCTTAACGCTCGATGATCTGTAATAATTTTGAATTTCTGACCATATAAATATGGTCGGTATTGTTTGACTCCCCATACTATTGCACAAAGTTCCTTCTCCGTTGTATTATAATTTTGTTCTGCTTTGTTTAGAGTGCGCGATGCATATGCTATCGGTAGATCTTTCCCAATTGGTCCTTGAGATAATATGCAGCCAATTGCAAAATTGCTGGCGTCACAGGTGAGATTGAATGGTTGTTCAAAATCAGGGTATTGTAGGAGAGGTTCTTTGGTGAGAATAGCTTTTAATTTGTCAAACGATTCTTGGCAAAGGTCCGACCAATAAAATGGAACATCCTTCTTTAATAATGACGTGAGTGGTTTTGCAATTTGTCCATAATTCGGAACGAAACGTCGGTAATAGCCTGACAGACCCAAAAATGATTTTATCTCCTTAGCATTTGTTGGCGTTGGAAATTTTACTACGCAATCAATCTTTTGTGGGTTAGGCCTTACTCCTTTGTCGGTTATAACATGTCCTAAATAGTTCACTTCTTTTCGCATGAATGAACATTTTGACGGTTGGAGTTTGAGGTTTGCTTCTCGTAATCTGTCGAATACTTCTTTTAATTTCCTTGAATGATCTTCAAGGTCGAGGGCATATATAATGATGTCGTCCAAATACACAAATGCTTTGATCCCATTCAATCCCGTTAATACGGAATTCATTAGACGTTGGAAAGTGGCTGGGGCTCCCTTCAACCCGAATGGTACTCTTAAAAATTCGAAATGACCTTTGTCCGTAGAAAAGGCGGTTTTATTGCAATGGTCTGGGTGCATTTTGACTTGATGGTACCCTTGGGCCAAATCCAACGTAGTGTAGTACTTGGATTTTCCCAATTGGTCCAGAATTTCTGTAATGTTCGGTAGAGGATACGCGTCTCCTGTTGATATCTGGTTTAACTTTCTGAAGTCCACGCACACGCGATACTTCACGACACCGTTTTCATCAGGCTTCTTGGGAACTACGAGTAATGGCGCATTCCACGGGCTTTTGCTCGGAGCAATAATGTTGTCCTCCTCAAGCTTCTGAATTTGTCTGTCAATTTCTTGTCTATGCTTAAAAGGCAACCGATATGGACGTACATTAATCGGTTGTGCGGCCTCGTTTGTTTTGATTTCATGATAAATCTGGTCAGTGCAAGATAGTTTATCTCCATCTAGATGGAAGATATTTGAGTATTCCTCACATATTGGCATAAGAGATTCTCTTTCTTCTTGGTTTAGATGATCCAAATTTAATTTTTTCCTTAGGGTTTCTAAACGGCCTTGTCCGCTGGACTTTTCTGGTATGTTCTGAGTTGCATAAACATTAACTTCATCAAACTTATGAATAGAAATTGATTTCGTTTGTGCTTGGGTAAGTTCCACTGAAGATTCCGTGGGATTAATCACCGCTATAAGTATCTGATTCTGGTGCACTTGGTTAACCGTATTGCTACATAGGATATTCTCTGAAATCTTTTGAGCTGGGATTAAAAGTGTTTCACCCTCTTGATATTCTGTGATAGGTATTGCGATCAAAGTTTCTGTTCGAGCTTGGATTTTCATGTTAACGGTATCTGGTACTATCAATTCATTAGTTTGATAATTAATAATCGTATGGTTCCCTATTATAAAGGGTTTCCCTAAAATTCCATCTTGTGTAATGGGAAAGTTGGAATGTACTAATTGAAATTCTACTTGCATCATACGCTCGCCAATTTGAATACTTATAGTCGTCCGACCTAATGTTGGGACTAACTGTTCGTTGATGCCCTTTAAATAGTAAATGGTATCTTCGTATACCATTACCTGATCCAAAAGTGAACAAATTTTAATTAGATTGAGATCACTTCCTGAATCCAGTAAAAATTTAGCATTGGGGTTAATTGTCTGAGAGGTTCTGCATGTAAAAGTATTATCTGTTAAATTTGACTTTAATGTGAAGATTCTGGAAATGATATGGCGGCGCTTTTTATGCTCCCTACCGGACGTCCGCCGGAAGCGCCCGGTTGATTTTGGTTTTCCGAAGTCTCTGCTTGAGCTGCTTCATTCCTTTTTCCGGTAACATATTTTAATTTCCGGCATACATCTTTTGTGTGCCCCGGTTTTTTACAGTACTGACACGTGATGGTGTTCACTGCGGCTTTGGAGGTTCCGTGTGGCGTGCTGGAATTTTTTGATTGATTTGTGTTGTTACCTCGGTTGGATCTACAATCGCGGGCCCAATGTCCTGGTTTATTGCAAATGTTGCAAGAACCATTTGGCTTTTTCGTTGCCACCGCGTTTCCTTTGTAAAGTTTCTTGGATTCTTCGGATGACATCCTAATCCGTTCTTCCTCTCGGGCGGCTTGTATGGCCTTATCTAAGGTTAGTGGGTTTCTGGCCTTAATGTAGTCCTTTAGGTTCCCCAAGCCTTCCATAAAGACTTGAATTACCTGTCTCTTAATAGAAATTTCCATCGCTTGGGCAATTTCTGGTGAAAAGTCTGCAGTTTCCTGTTCAATGATAAGATTTTGTAAAGCTTCTACTCTCATGGAGTAGGTCAGAATATCTTCACCATTTTTTTGTTTGATGGCGTACAATTCTAAAAATAGATGTTGTGTGGTTCGCTGGGGTTCTAGACTTGTTTTAAGTGTTTCCCGTAATTCTTCCCATGTGTCGAATGTTTTAAACTTTGTTACCTGCCTCGCTTTCCCGGTTAACCTGGTTTGGATTGCCTGAAGCAGTCGTGGAATTGCCGGTTCCACTACACATGACACAACAAATTCGCATTTTTCAAGGAAAATCTCTAAATTTTCGGTGTCTTTTCCATCGAATGACTTTGGTAATAGCCTAATCGCATCCTGAAGTCCGATTTGATTATTAGATATCGAATCTCCATGTCTCGAACTGGCGCTATCTCTTGTCCTCATGATTTCCTGAATCTTTAGATCAATTAATTGGCTTAAATCTGGATTATTTGAAATGTCTGTGGTCAACTGTGGTCCTAGTACACCACTCCCTGTTGGTTGATTTTTATCTCCCATTATTTCCAATGGTTTTTGATTTACGAGAAGCTTAATTCCTTGGTTTGTCGATTCAACTGTGTCGTTTGAAGACCAGTCCAAAAGTTTCTCTTGATTGGTCTGTAGAATTTTTGTGTTTTGGGGATTTTCTGAATTTTCTGTTGAAATGGTTTCGAGGGCGACGTGAATTAAACTTTTGTCGATGTCCCTAAGTTCTTCGTTAACTTCGGCTAAAAGACTATTTGTGGCTACAGTCAAATCCGCTTCCTTAATTAGTAAATGGTCGACGGAAAGTTCGTGTATTAGACGCTCGGAATTTGGATTGTCGGGATTGGAGCACCTTACAGGTAAACTTACTCTTGGTGTAGGGGTAGGGGTATCAGTAACGGACGTGTTAGCCCCCTTGGTGGTTGAATCCTCCCCCGAATTTGCGCTCATTAAAGTTTGCCTAAGAGTTTCATAAAAGGTTTATTCCCAATCGTAAAGAGATATTTAAAAAAAAGAATTCGGTATAATAAAACACTGAGAAACATGTGTTTACAAAGAAAGACTTTTTCCCTACCATAGGTTTATGTTTATATATGGTGTATACTAATTTATTATCCTATGTTTGTAAAAAAAAAATATTTAAATATAAACAGAGCTGAAAACTTAATGCTAAATACTCACGACCACCACAATTGTTCGACGATAATGAATTGAAATGTTCAGTGTTCGTCTGCGCCTGGTCGTTGTGATTGGTGCTGAATGCTCTGGTATATGACGTCGAATTGATCTCGGAACAATAACACGTCGAATTTCCTCTTCGACACCTTAACCACTTCGGAACGATGTTCTACGCCCCGAAACTGCTGGCGCGGGGACCAATAATTAATTATTGGGTTTCGCTTCGATGATTAAATAACGTAAATATATCGTTATATTTTGATATAAATTCGTTACGGCGGCGCTATCGTGTTTATAAACAACGAGGGCGGCGCGCGGCGGCTCTGATATCGTATTATCGTAACAGCTGTGTTGTCGTCTGTTTTCAAACGTCGGCGGCGGCGACACGGATGTCGTCACAACCACGACGGCGGCGGCAACACGTACGCCGGGCCCACACACACACGGCGGCTGCCTGTCGTCAAAATTTTTTTTTTTCTTCGACGGCGTATGTAAGTATTACACCACGCCGGGAATTTGCTGATCGCGCGTTTATAGAGACACGTTCACACGCAACCGTTTGCATGTATATATACACACCATATAGATGTATATAAAATATATAAAATATTATAAAATAATAATATCTTATACTATTAATGTTACCTTACGCAACTTTGTGTACAATGTTCTGTTTCGGATGGATACGCTTTTGTTCGTTTCCTTTTCTTCTAATATATTGTTGAAAGTCTAGTTCGGCTATTGCTCGTGGTAACGGGATACTGATATTTGTCGTGATCCCACCGCTGCCACCAAAAATGTTACGGATCTCCTTGGAGGTCCGTGCACAAATAAAACAACGAACACTTTCGAACTATCTGTTACTTTCTATATTACTTGAAAAGAAAAAAACTTACAATACACTTAATAAAAAAAATGGTCTGACAATAATAATGCTCTGGCGCGAATTACAAGGTTCCGTCTACTGCTCTGAAATGCCACTGGCACGGCTTGCTATACGAGCCGTGCCTGTAGCCAGCGCTTGCCTGGAATTGCTGTCGCAGCAATTCCAGACAGTCGCCGTCGTACAATACTATCTTATACACTATTATATATATATACTAACTAATATAGCCAGGGGTTCTTAACAAGTACTTTTTCCCGTGGCATTAAATAACTATTGAGAAAATCGAAAAATGACCTCTCTAAAGTACCATCTTAGTCCAATTTGCTAAAAGATAAGGTACTATAGTCTATATGTTGAAATCAAAGCACTCCTTCTGGTAGAAATTTTGAATACAGGATATGAAAAAAAATAAAAAAATAAAAAAATAAACACCATTGTAAAACCACTAGCTTCCTTGCTCCGTTCAGAATCTAAAATATTAATCAAGTTTAAATTGTCAACTATAGTAAGTAAGACGTAAATTTCATATATGTCTTACCAGAATAATGAATTCATTTTTGAAAAAACATTGTATTTGCATACCAATTTTCATAAATTATCTGTAATTTTTCAGTAAAAGTATGAACTACTTGTATGAAATACCTTGTATTAAATTGTCTAGCCTTAGCTATACATATATTTTAATATTTTATAAGTTTTGAACTACAAATTAAATGTGGTTAAATTGTTTTGAACTTTAAATTCATATGTATCGTTAATATTTTAGCTATAATAAAAAAACTTCCAAGTGAAGACGGTATAACCATAAACCAAGCTATTGTTACCAAACAATTTAAATAAGTTTTCATTTTTTTTCTCCAATTAGGTACTTTTAAAAGCACTGAGCAGATTCAATTTCGACCTCCTAAAAGTACCAACTAGATCCAATTTGCTTCCAAAAACATACACTGGGCATCGAAGCTTATGATAAGAGCATTTTTTCTACCAGAAAAGTTGAAAAGTTACAAACATTTTAAAATACCTCAAATAAACGTCTGAAATTATTAGACTGGACAAAATAAAAATTAATTTGTAATTTATTTTCAAGCCCCCCCCCTCATTGAAAAATCCTGCTGACGCCACTGGTTTAACCACAACGCTTTTCGCCAGTTAACTAAGTTATGTGATGTAAAAGAAATTGTAACTTAGTAATTAACAAAATAGCCTTCTAGCAAATTACTAATGAATGAGATTGATCAATGTATACAACACACAATTAACACAGAAATGTTTAAGATATACTTTGAACTATTACCAAATCATTCCTAAGACTGTAGATTGTTTGTAAGAAATTTGAACAATTGTGAGGAATTTGCAGTCCACTGGCAGGCCTTACTGGAGGAAATGGTATTTTGTTTAATTCGCGACTTGCTGTCATTAACACTTAAAAATTAAAACAGTAGGTTATAAACTCTTAGGTCTTATCATTAGTTGTAAATAAAACTAATAAATATATTATAACATTTAATAAAGTTAAATATTAGTTTTTGTAAATAATGGTCATTCTTTGGTCATCATTCAACAACTTTTGTTGCAAAATGTTAAAATCTAATATACCTACATTATGAAATTGATTTTGGCAATTGATTTTAACCAAAATTAACTTACATTGCGCGGAGGAGGTCGACAAAATTTTCCGTCTTGCACAAATTTCAGATAATTTCATGTTTAATTTTGCAAATATTCAGTGATATAGGTATTAATTTTTTAAAAAAATACATAATTTAAAACATTAAAAATAAAATAGTTTATTTTTAAATACATAATATGAGAAGTCATTCTCTAACTTGCTTTAATAATAATACAAAGAAGCTACTAGTTAAGATTATCGTAATTTGCATGTCTGTTTTTGAAGGAGCATCTTCCACTTAATTGTCAGATAGTTCTGAGTCTTGTCTGCTTTTTTCATGTGGTTCCAAGTGTTTCTTTAGCGTAACATCAATTGTTACCTTTTTGCAATACTCACATATGTATTAAGTATCTTAATTTCTGAACAAAATAAAAATAAATTAACTTTTTACATTATGTTTGATAATAATTAATATAAAAATAAGACTGAACTATTACTTTTTCGTTAGTTTGGGGATACCCCACATTTGTTTAATCATCACATAGAAACGATGGCAATCTAAAGTTCTCATATTTCAAAATTTGTAGTTTATATTCTGAATATTATCATTAAGAAAAGTTGGTAGATGTTTCATTTTTGTAAAATGTGTGCAGTAAATATTCGTTTCAAAAAATAATAATTTATGATACCTAATACTTTATTATTCATCATATCTAACAGTATTTTTTTATTTAAGATTCCTTAACAGATTACAAAGATTTTAATTTTATTTAAAACCATAAACATTTTAAATTTTCCAGGAAGTATGTTAAAAAAGGATTTTGTTTTAGTAATATTAACATTCAACTTTAAAGTACCAAAAGAGTTTTTGATAAGTTGAGTCATGGTTTATTTGAAAGTAAGTTCGGTTGTAGTGATGATTAGTTTAGGCGGCTTGAAAGTAATTAGTAAATTATTAACTTTCCGAAGACATTTATCACTGAACTTTTTAACTTTATAAATCATTATAATTGCAATACTCGTATTGTAATTATTTTGTTTTTTTTAGTATATTTGAATATATTAACTTCACACTTGTATAATATATACTACGATATTCACTCACACTGCATAAACTTTAAAGTCCCTATTGTACGTTGATTAATATTATTGCAATAACACTGATCTTACCTATATTTCATTTTGTGATGGATTTGATTGTATGTCGTCGACATCTGATTGACACTGTCTTGGTGGAAATGTAAAAGAATAAATTGACTAGAACCGTACATATGACCGGGACGAATATGACGGCAATTCCGAGCCACCCTGTGAAGAAAAAATTTAAGTTTTGGACACAGCAACAACTTCTGTAAAGCTTATTATGTTATACGTCTCCTAAGACACCTTGAACATAGTTTTTCGCCTTCACAATACCATATAATGGGTACTCTTACAGTTATGCATTTAAAAAGGAAAAATATGCACTAATCATTTTTTAATTTCTTGGAGTTCCATGTTTTTATATTGAGTGTAAAGTTTATTTAAAATTAAGAAAAATATATTAATACTATTCCACTCTTCACCACTTAATATCTATAATAAATTTACAATAGATATTTACGTATAGTATTACATTGAAACTCTATCTTTGAAGTATAAAATTAAAATTAAAATAAAAAATCTCTAAAGAAGGAAAAATATGTATCAATGACTTTTAATATTTTTCATTTGTGAAGTCATGAAATTAATTTATGGGTTATTCATCAATAAATGTAATTTAAATAATAATAAAAAAAGAAGCATAATATACAAATGCAACTATAAAATTCATATAGGTACTAAGAGTATTGAGTAGTTATGGCAGAATATTTGAATTCTATCGAACGACTCCCATCATAATATTATACAAATAACTGAAGATTCTCTTATTGAACATACGTTTATTGAAGAGGAAGGTTTACAGGTATAGATACATGCAGGCTATACAGTATGTATATTATTTATCATCATGTTATTACTACCTATTATGTATATTATTCGAGATACGACTTACCTATAGATCCTTCTATTGATGTGGTGCAGGCGACGAATAGCTTCTATTAGCGTTTATTAACCACCTCACACGTACAGCGAGTTATAACAGTAGGTATCAATCAAACCAAGGTATAAAACCCAAACTAACGAAAAAGTTATAGTTCTGCCTTATTTTTATAATGATTATTATCAAACATAATGTAAAAAGTTAATTTATTTTTATTTTGTTCAGAAATGAAGATACTCAATACATATGTCAGTATTGTAAAAAGGCAACAATTGATGTTACGCTAAAGAAACACTTGGAACCACATGAAAATTCATCTAGCAGTCTAGCCTCAGAACTATCTGACAATGAAGTTAAAGATGCTCCTTTAATAACAGAACATGCAAATGACGAAGAAGATAAACCTAAGGAGCATAATCCATACAATAATTTTTGATTGATTTAATTTTGATTAATTGGTATTTTTTAAATTTTATATTAGGTATTACTTTTTGGATAATTCCTTACAGCCTGCAGTTGTTTAATTCTGAATATTTCATAGTAATTTGTGAATTGTATCTATATATTTAACTTTGAATTATGTTATGAATTGATTCAATTATTTTAAACGTTATTGTTAGCTTTATTATTAGTTTGGGGAGTGTAGCATAGTTAGATTGACCACTGCAATTGGCCAAATGGTTACAGTGGTTTACTAATACAATAAGCATTTGAGGCATATTTTGCATACCCATTTAGTAGGTTAATCACTGTGTGATTCAACATACCGTACCATTGTACTCGGACAAAATAATATTTCTGTAGTTTGGGACTCTGATCTTTCTTCGTTTACGTGACTTTCAGTTCACAAATGGATTTTTCGACATCTTTAAAGTATAGAAATCCTGTTGACAAAAGTTAAAACTTTAAAAGTATTTAGAATAAAATATTTGCTCAAAATCAATATTTTAATAGAAAATGCACAGAGACCAATTTACTTATTTACTGATACTGTTTCAGCATGCCAAAACTGAAGACAATGTAATTTTACAGAAACCAGTACAGGGCCGGACTGAGTAATTTTTAGAGGTATTCCTAAAATATAATTCTACAATTCCGTCCTCATCACACGATTACAAAACTTAAAAAATTGTAACTTTTCAAGTCAAAATAATTAAATAATTATAAATATTTTTTAAATTGCATCACGAGGGATGCCTTGGAAATGTTATTAAGAATTTATAAGTTTTTCAAAACTTAAATCGGAGTATTTATAAGAGCGTACTGTTAAAAGTGGAATCGTGTCTTTAGGGTGAAATTTTTCTTTGCATTTATTTTGAACAATCTGTTTGACTTGTGCCTGCGAGTGCGTAAAGTGACCCCGCACACCATTCTCAACCTTCGCGGCGTTGTCACCCGACGCGTGCCAAGCTAACCGACTTACTAACACTAATGTCCATTTACGAGTATACAATTACTAACACATCCACAACAGTAGTTTAGAAATTGCCTATATAATGTTCCTTAATAAATGTCATTGTTGAGGCCCCTTAACAAAGTATAATGCTTTTAGTTATTTTGTTGTAATTTAAAAATATTACTCTTGGGTTCTTGATACTTTCAAAGTATCTATATTATTATATTTGAATAAAGACAATGATATTTTAAAATGCATTATTTTCAGCAAAAATTAATATAATCTACTTCAGTACTAATACCTAAATACCTAATATTAATAAGAGGGCTGCAACGTAGCATATTTTAAGGAGTACTATTTAGGCAATTCATGTGACATATAAATTAATACTGTATCTATGTGGGAGTAGTAAATGAACATTAGTGTGCTTAATCCGTCATCGTTTCCGAGAATCGCAGCAAGTCAAGTCGGGCAACCGCACCGGAAGCAACTCTCGCACGCGCACGCGCACGCACTCGGTAAAATACTTCGCTAAAAATGAAATATATTCTTGTTTTCCTGACTATAAAACTACTAAAAGCGGTAGTAAATAAACACATAAAAATGTCTAAGAAAACTTGTGTTTTGTGTTAAATAGTTTCTTTGTACAACATATAATTAACATACCATACTTTACAGGTTTAAAAAATTTTTATTTTTATTCTAGGGTTGAAAACTGTTTTTAATGTTTCGCATTAAAGTCTACATTCATGGAGTTACTGCTTGGTGGCTTTTGACGGTAATATACCAATATCGTGTAGTTGAACTAATGAACAGAGTTAATTTTTATACTACTTATAAATTACTTGCTGATATATCATCGATGTATCATAATTATAATTAAATATTTTTGTGTAGCTAACACCTATAAGACATGCAATTAAAATTATAATATGTCAAAAACAAATTTTTCACTATAGGTACTCTTTTATTTTTAATTGTATAATTATTTATTAGTTGGCATTAACTATCAAGTATTATGTCAAAATATTAAATTTGAAAATATATTTAATTTAGTTTAAATACAATAATAATAAACTAATTTACAATATTTGATTAAAATGTATTATCATGTAAATTTCCAAATTTTATCTTGTAAAATTATGCCTTCTTTCACTTAATGTTCTACGTCGACACTTGTTATAGGACATTGTTTGTAGCAGCTTACAATAACAGGATTTTCTTTTAAATCAACGTCATTTCTATGTATTGAATCGTTGTACAGTTTTAAAATATTTTAGCCGGTATTTTCATCAATTTCTGATTTGAATTCTTCATAGAGTATTTGTCCCTTTTCATTCTCAATTTTCTTAAGTCCGTCTCTTACTGTTTCAACTAAATCTATTTGGTAATTTTAAGTAGAATTTTGTTTTCAAGTAGAATTGAATTTGGTAACTACAACAAATGTGCTGTAAAATGTGATACCTTTTGATGTACATTTTAAAATTCTTAAATAGGAATCCTAATAAATTCATTAATTCAAGTATAAAAGTGTGGAAAACATCATGTAAAATCAGTAATCACCCTATATTATACAATAGATATACCAATACCTATTCTGTAAGCAGAGTCTTAGCTATAATTATTGAAGGGTCACGATTAATTTAAAAGATCAAAAGTTAATATATGTGCAAATATATATGAGATTTATAATATCATTACATGGATGAGGATTGCCAGAAAACAACCAAAAAATGATTTAAAAAGTGACAAAAAATGCATTCAACCTCAATAATGTCTTTAAGAAATTCCCCAGATAAATTTTCATCATTTTAGCAAACGAAAATACGAACACCAACTGATCAATATTAGTTGTTATTGGTCTGAGTCCTTGGTACACAACAGACGTTAATCAGACGATAAAAACGTTATCGACACATCGAAAATCGAAATCATAAACAGAAATGCCTTCTGTCGACAAATTATGCATAAAATTCGGAACGAAATTTCATGAACTAATATTTTAAAGTACCTACCAATTAAGTTTAATTCGAAAATGCATAATATGATGTATAAATAAGCACTAAAAATTAATAATACGACGTAACAATTATAAAAATGATTAAAAAAACTTTCAAAACTACTAAAAATGTAAAACATAAATTATGTTTTCAATTCTCTAATGTAAGAAACAGATCTTGTACTTGAAAAGCATTACCTATGAGTTCCCAAAAAAATAATACGTTTTTCATTCGATTCCGGGTCACAGATTAATAGATTATTTAAAACTTTTCATACAATCTGTGTCTGGGCCTTAATTATTACACTAATGAATTTGTTTGATCATTAGGAAACGAAACCTAAACGTTGTGTATACGTATTTTAATAATTAGTTTGATCTATTGTAATTGGATTACGTAATATCATGTATTTGCTCATAAAAACAACCAGGAATGCGACCACACCCAAAAGTGTTTACGACTAGAATACCACTTTTAGTCGTGAGGTCCGAATCATATCAAGGACGACTGTACACGCGCTACCCGCTTTCAAAGGACTCCGCCGCCATAATATATATAGGGGACAGCGAGACAGCCTGAGTAGATGTATCCAAAGACGTGAACAACACACGACTCGCCAGCCATCACACATAATTACACGGAGATTATCAATTCTAGAACGAGCTACAATTCACTCAAGTGCACAATCAACACGACTGTTCTGCTCATTTTGTCTGGTTTAATAAAATACATTTGATTACTATACTAATTTGACTATTGTTATTTATAAAAGTACATCAGCTTTTGGATCCCTGAAGGGCCGTACGTAACACTATGATCTACTGACGGTTTGATCTCACCAATTTTAACTTCCTTGAAATTGTTATAGCTAATATAATATAGTGTCAGGCCTGCTAAATACGATAGGTATTAAGCATGTAAATCGCAAAAATCGTATAATTTAAATCGTATTTTTTTTACTGGAGCCTAAGTAACTCGAGTGCCCCCAGCAAATATACAAATTTTAGATCTACGTTAGTTAAAATTTTGATTAAAAATAGTTTGGAAAACATAATTTAATAATTAATCCCTGTTCGTTTCGAAAAAGCCTTCCAAAGTACACCAAGTGGATGCTTCGCCGTAAATTGCAATTATCCTATAATTTAAATCGTATTTTTTTTTCTTGAGCCCAAGTCCCTCGAGGCCCCTTCAAAAATATACAAACGTTGAATCTAGGTTAGTTACTCTTTCGATTAAAAATGGTTTGGAAAACATCATTTTCAGTGTTTATTTCCAAATAGCTGTCTTAAGTAGGTACATCTCGCAGCCACTTAGCCCTTAAATCGCAAAAATCGTATAATTTAAATCGTATTTTATTTTCTAGAGCCCAAGTAATTTTAGAGCCCAATCCAAAATATACAAATTTTAAATCTACGTTAGTTACCCTTTCCATTAAAAATGGTGTGGAAAACAGAATTTTGTGTGTTCATTCCAAATAGCCATCTTAAGTACATCCCGCAGCCACTTTGTCCGTAAATCGCAATTATCGTAAAATTTAAATCGTATTTGTTTTTCTGAAGCCCAAGTTATTTGAGTGCCCCTTACAAAATATACAAGTTTTGAATCTACTTTAGTTACCCTTTCGGTTAAAAATAGTTTGGAAAACATTTTTTTCCGTGTTTATTTCCAAATAGCCGCCTCAAGTACTTAAGTACATGTCGCAGTACCTTAGCCCGTTAATTGCAATTAACTTATAATTTAAATCGTATTTTTTTTTCTAGAGCCCAAGTAACTCAAGTTCCCCCTATAAATACACAAATTTTAGAACTACGTTATTCGCAATTTTGATTAAAAATTGTTTTTTAAAACATAATTTTCCCTGTTCGTTTCGAAAAAGCCTTCCAAAGTACACCAAGTGGCGGCTACGCCCGTAAATCGAAATTATTGTATAATTTAAATCGTATTTTTTTTCTGGAGCCCAAATCCCTCAAGTGCACTTCTAAAATATCCAAATTTTGAATCTACGTTAGTCATACTTTCGATTAATAATATTATTGTTAATTTTTTAATATTATTTTTTATGGATTAATTATTTTTTTAGTTAAATGTATATCTATATTATATAAGTCAAATATTATATTTTTAATTAAATATTAATAATATAAAAATTACACTATTTATGTTTTATAATATTGTATTCTTGACTCTGGGGGTTATTTTTCCTAGGGTCGGGGATTTTTTCGGGGTGATTTTTATACCTCTATTAACTATCTCTATGTTCTATATAGTTCAGTGCTTTGGTATACTGTAAAATTATGTTCAATAGTCTTAATAAATACAAAGTAATTTATATCATACCGGGAAAAATTGTTTCTTTAAAACGAATACAAGCATACAGCTTATGGTATTTACCATATTTATGAATGGTCAATATAAAAAAAAAAGTTAAATTAACTTTAAAAAATTAAATACTTAAATTTTTTCAAAAAAAAAAATAAGAAATACAGTTTAATTTTAAAGATTTGTTTATATTTTATTAAAGAATTGACTAATTTATTTTGAGTTAGCTATTAGAAGTTTTTTTTGTAGGAGGGCTGAGCTTCCCCCTCAAGATCCCCCCAAACACTAGTTGCGCTTATAAGAGTTAGTGAATTGAATTATATTTATGATTATTTTTTTATGAATAGAAATCCTTAGTTAGGTACTTACTTTTCCATAATAGTTGAATTTCAAACTTGAATGTAGTGTAACTCTAGTGTACGAAATTTAGTTTTAAAAAAACCTACATAAATCTTACAATAGTCAATAAAAACGGGAAAATAATAATATATGAATGGGTACAACTCAAAAAATTTACTCTGCTGTACAGTAGGTTACAAGTGGGACACTGTTTAATGGATTTTATTAAATTTGAATTCAATAATATAATATAATTGTATAAGAAAAACGATTCTAAGAGGAGACGGTATTTCAGTCTAGGTTTAGGTAAGACATATTATATACATATTATCTATGGTATTAAAAAAAAATTGATCCATGATAGGTACCTATAATATGTGCAAATATATCAGAGATTATATAAATAATCTGATGTATAAATAAGCACTACAAATTAAGAATATGACGTAACAATTATAAAAATGATTAAAACATTTTCAAAACTGCTAAAAATGTAAAACAAAAGTTTATATTTTCAATTTTCTGATATAATAAACAGATCTTGTACTTGAAAATCATTATTATATGCATATGAGTTTCTAAAAAATAATGCTTTTTTCATTTAAATCCGGGCCACAGATTAATAGATTATATAAAACTGTTAATATAATCTGTTTCCGGGCCTTAATTATTACACTACTGACGGTTTGACCTCAACTATTTTAGCTTCCTTGAAATTACTATAGCTAATATAGAATCGGGGCTGTTGAATACGATAGGAATATCGTCTAATTCCTACAACAGATCAGAGGGTGGCGGGTTTCTCAAAAATCAGTTGAATTGATTGCCTCAGCCATCAACACCAAATTATATTAAATAATAAAATTATGTTATAAAAAAAATCGATTGATGAAAATTCAGATTCCAACATGTAAAAAACAATTATATACTTTATAAGTTAAACAAGGTTAGATATATTTTTGGTTAGTAAAAGTAAAATAAATGTGAAATCCAATATAAATAAAGATATATTTTTGGTTAGTAAAAGTAAAATAAATGTAAAATTTAATATAAATAAAGAGAATAATTTTTTTTGGTTATATAAAGTTATTATGTATAAATTCTAAAAGGTTATTTCCAACTAGTAAAATATAAAACTGTATACAATTTTAATCCAACATAATATGATTTAATGTAAAGTACTTAATCAAAGTAAACTATAATATAACCATTGTTTTCCTACTTTATTATAGTGATTTACAGTTTCTTATAATATTATCATATTAAGTAAGACTAAGTAATTTAGAGTGTAATCGGGGAACTTATTAAAAAATTGTTTTCGTAACATGTATTGTAATATTATTGTGAGTATAATTTATCATTTTATGTTTAAATATAATTTATTGTAGGTGTATTAAAACTATTAACTATGGGTTAGGTATTGCTCAAGTAAAAATGTATGAAATGTTCAATAAAATTTAGTATTAAGATTTAGTCAGTAAGCTTTAGACGTGAAAACTAGGTCATGCCATAATATATAATATAACTCAAAATAAGTAATAGAAAATGACAAATGTGGGTGCTTCAGAGGTGGGTGGATCGCACTTTGTGTTGACTGTTTTACACAAGAATAAAAAAATGTTAATTGTGTGTATAATGTAAGTCGGAAATGAACTCTGACAATATTATATTACAAATAATAAAAAATCTAAAATAAACATTTCTTTTTATCAATATTCATTAAAATTCCATGTGGTTTTTGGTATTGAATTTAAAATAAAAAACTGTAACACAATAGTATTATGCAATGCCTAACAATTACCTATTTTAGTTGTACCTATATTATTATAAATATATTTAGATTTTTTTTCCAAAGCGGAGCGATAATTATGTTTTTCTTGCAGGAGCATAGGTTATTTTCTTAATATTTTCTTTATTCATTTAGACACACGGTGCGTACAATGACTTCGGCCACTTTGTATGGGTCGCAGTTGGACGCTGGTCTACGATCTTCCAAGTAACCCTTCTTTTCGTCAGCACAACCACGAGGAATACGAATACTGGCCCCACGGTTTGCCACGCCTAGAACAATAATAAGCTAGTTTAAACATTTTTTTTTACACATGATAATGTGAACTTATTATCACAAGTCACAACTTAGTATCGAAGGCCGAATTTCAACGATTATTTTTGCTTGTTTTGGAGTAAAAAATATTTGATCTTGTTAAATTTTAATTAAGGGTAGGTATGTTACAATTTATTGTAACAATGTAATCAATGCAAATTATTAATTAAAAAAATAATTTTTCTATAGATTTAAAAAACAAATATAAAGATTTAAAACAAAAATTCCCATCAATTATGTCCAGAATCAGTCACCAATCATTCTCTTTTTTTCTTCAATAGTGCAGTTAATCAAAATCTGATTTTTTGAACTTGTAATTTGTAAATATACCTACTTTAAGATAGTATTTTCAAATTCTTATAATTGTATGTGCTCTTTTATGAAAGAATTTTTATTTTTGAAATAAGGACCCCTTATTTACCATAAATTATTTAGTGGATAATTTTTTAGAAAATGTAAATGTAGGTACCTAATTCAAAAAGTAGTTTCTCAAGTTAAAAATTTTGAATTAGATACATCAAAAATAAAAATAAATATCTGCTCTATATTTTATAGTAAAAAATTGTTCTTCTTTGAAAAACATAAGTTTTTTTAATTGTAATTTACCAGATTATAGTATAAATTTTAGTACAAAAAATGTCAAACATTTTTAAATTTTTTCTTAAAGAAGGTATATTTAAAAATATAAAACATCAAAATTTGAGTTAATTCATTATTAATTGAAAAACTGGTGTGAGCATGCTTGGTGAATCACTCTGTATATTTGTTTATCTTTGTTTTTTCTGCTCTAACATTAAAAAAAATTATAATTTATTTAAACTTTTTACTATAGGTGTTTAAAATTTAAATGGAACTTTTTGGGAATATTCTAAAACTTTTTCAACATCCGCAGGTTGAATGTCTTAGTTGTAGTACTGGGGGTAGTACTATAGTACCTAGGTACTTCTGAGTACTCACCAGCCGAGAAATTTTGAATGGAAGAAGTTTCGTGTTTTCCAGTCAAACGACGTTCATTATCTTTGCCTTCGTTGGGGTCGTACACCATAATATGTCTCATATGTTGTTTGGACAATTTTTCAATAGCCTTTTCGATTTCACTGAAACAGTTATTAATCTTTAGTTTAGAATTTTAAAACTCTTAAAAATATATTCTCAATTTAAAGTGTAACTTACATAATTCCATTGTTTTCTCTCATAGCTTGAGTTGAGAAATTACAATGCGCACCGGCACCATTCCAATCTCCCGGAACTGGTTTTGGATCAAGTGTTACCACAATGCCAAACTCTTCGGCAATACGGTGTAATATGAAACGAGCCATCCATAAATGATCACCGATGCTAATACCTTCACACGGTCCAACTTGAAATTCCCACTGAAATAAACGATTCATATTTTAATTATCTTACATATTAGGTATACATTACTATAATATAAGACAATTTAATTTTACATAAATAGTGTACTTAGTTAATTATAGTAAAATATATTTAAAAGTTCAGATGAGGAAAATATCAAATTTTTTTCAGTATGGTGTTTTATAATATTGTCTTCAAATTTCATATTGTAAAACTAAAATTGTCTTGAACATAATGCTTATTGGAATATTGAGTGCTTATTGTTAAAAGTACCTCCCCACAATGTCACTAAAATGTGAAAAGTGTAAAATGTTTACACTTAAGTATGTTAAGTATGTACATAACAACAACAGTCATACGTACTCTGTACTCAAATGACTTTACAATACCTAAAAATTAATATAAAAACCTAATAAATATATGTACCTACCTATGCACTTTAATATTATACAAAATGTGTACAAAACTATAAATAACCATATATTATAATATGTTTATATAATGTAATTTATCTGATAAAACATATTTTGATTATAGGTACCCATGTATCTATGTAAAATAAACTATAACAGTTTCATATAGAACAACCGGGTACCAAAGGTCAATACTATAAGTAAACCCCCCTCATTTCTATATTACAATCAGTCTACTTCCATCAGCTGAGTCAGATGTCAGCAGCATAGGCTGTTCTCAAGAGCCAAACTGCCATCTACAGTCTCACAACATCTTTTAAAATTTCATATATTTTAATACAATACATTCATTATAAAAAGAATTTCAAAGTTTTTTAATAGAATATGGTATGAAATTCGATTCAAATTCGAGCGATAAAATGTACAACTACCCAAGACAATTTTTACTCGTTCCAGTGAAGGTTAAACGGTTATTTAAAAATAAAATCTATGTATTTTATTTATCTTAAAACAATTAAAAGTAAAAAATTTGAACAGTATTCGTTGAGTGCTTCAGACAGTGTTATAACAATATAATAAGTATATTACATATAGTATTATACAAAGTACCTATATGTATTAAAATGTAAATTGTATACATCTGCGTTGGCGAATAACGTTCGTTAATTCTTTACTAATGAGCTTTTAAATTATATAGATACCTGAGCTGGCATAACTTCGGCATTTTCTCCAGATATGTTGATTCCTGCGTACAGACATGCACGATAATGAGCCTCCACTATGTCACGTCCGTACACTTTATCAGCACCGACACCGCAATAGTACGGACCCTATATACACATATAACACCGTAAATATAATTTCAGTAAATAACTGTCGACAAGTGACTAGGTATATTATAATTTATAATTGAGCTTCGCATTTGAAGGCAAAAGCGTTTTTTTTTTTTTTATAATAATAATAGAAAAATTATTTTTAACATACAAATGTGTTTCATTTAATATCTAAGATGATGGATATTGTACTTTTGTCTGGTTTTTACCTTTTTTGTGTTTAATTTTCAATTGATATGATAGTTTTAAATGAATTCAACAAAGTAATTTCGAAGAACAAAGGATGGGAAAAAACAATCAAGTATTAATTTGAGAAACAACAAACAATGATGATTTAATAAGTAGTAATCTAAATTTAGATAATTATAATTTATGTATGAAGTACGCCCCAATAACTTCGGTGGAAGTAAAAATATAATTTTATATGTACGAAAATATTTTGAGTCCAAACCGTCAATTGCTTACTGAAGACAGTTATCTAAGTAGGTACATGGTAGTGAATTTTTTTTTTAATACAAAGTCAAACTATAGTTAAATCAACTAAAATCTATTACATTTTTTACTACATATTGTAATTGATTTTTTTATATAAATTAAATGTTTTTTTATTGCCTTTTTTTACATTTTAAATGCATTTTTTATTTATTACATATTGCCTTCAAATGTAAACCCTATCTATAATGTACTATGACATGTAAATAAGAACATGACATCCGTCAACCTTCAAGGTGTATACACGAAACGCACCTGAGGACCTGGATATCCAGTCTTTGGCCATCCGAACGGTTGGCCGTCAGTGTCGAGTAACGTGTATTCTTGTTCGATACCAAACCACGGTTTTTGATCGGCAGCTTTAATCATGGTTTCCAAAGCTGATTTACGATGATTTGTATCTATAAATATAAAATATATGGGAAAAAATTGTTATGAGATTTTATATCTACTATAGGAATGTCGATTTGATATTTTAATTATATATGCGTTCACCTGCAGTTGGTACCATTATACATAATACATAGGTTAAATCATAACGGTAAAATCAATTTGTATAGCCTGGGGTTGGCGTTAGGGGTGGGTGGCCAGGGAATTTTTCCTCAACAAAATTGTAATTAATTATTGTGAGAGGTAGGTAAAATGACGGATTATCGGAAAATTGGTGCAGTCGTTTTTAATGTTTAATATTTATACGTTTGTTAAAAACCAGGGTTTAAAATATAAAAAAAAAAATAATCATAAAGTACCTATACTTCAGATAAGTACTGGCATGTTGTCTTAGGGAAGTATTAATCTAATCTACAACAACAAATTATTTTAACGATGATTAAAGATATTGTATGGGTTTCATACAACCCAGTGCAACTGAAACGTTCAGCTTATTAATACGTTTCCACAATTTTGTTATAATGGAAATAGTTGTGAAAGAATATGTTACAGTTGAAAGAATATGTAATGAATTTAATTATTTAACATTTAGGAAAAAAAATTTTAAAAATGCTTCACTTCAATACATTGATGAAGCATGAAAGATGAAACTATTTATAGTTACCTACTTAAGTAAGGAAATGTCAATGGATATTTTTTTAAATACAATAATAGGGAAACTGTTTTTGTAACTATTATGAATTTATATTTATTTTATTTTTGTAGACATTTTTTGAACCAACGAAAATAATTTTTTTTTACCACCAATATTCTGTCTATTTCATTTCTTTTATTCAAAACACAATAGACAGTACCAATTTCAAAAGGCAAGGTTTCGCTCTGGTCGCAAATATTTTTAGAGCCGGAACTGTGTATAATTTTTATTGAGACACTCAAGAGTAAGAACAAGGGACCGACAATTCTAATCGTTAAAAAATACTTGTAATATAGGTACATTGTATTCCTACTGATTTTCGAGTGCAAAATAAGTACCGAATATTGAGTATTGCAATTTGCATTTAGAAAAAAATATGAGTGTTATCAAAATATCTAATTTTCCACAATTATTTACAATATTTATATATTATAGTTTTCTTCATCAACCAAAAAAAAAAAAAAATATAAAAGATCGGAATTGGACATATTGTTATTGCGAGTGTCGATGATTTTTAAAAATTCGTCAGTACACAATATGTTCATATTACCAGCTGGAGTGTGATCGTGTTTGTAAGCTTCGCACATGACAAGTTTGTTCGGTGCCAACCTGAAAGGGTCGTTAAAAATGGCCACTGGATACAAAAATGTGTCTGAATTTTCTCCTTGAGATTGGTACGTAGAGCTTCCATCGTAATTCCACACTGGGAGTTCTGTATTAAAATAGAAAATGGCAAATATCAAGTTTGAATCGAGGTTTTCGGGTACCTACACTTACACTTATTAAGTATTCGAACCATTATTTTTTTTTGCTTAATTTATTTTAATAAAACATTATTTTTATCTCTCCGAGATTTAAATTATTTAACAGTGCATCAGTACTATAGGTATATTGATTGAATGTATATATTCAATAACAATTTTTTAACAGTAAAATTAGTTAATTTTTCAGATAATTTCTATATTCTCAATATTGCTAAATAAAAATAATATTTTAATCACAGGAAATTGTATATATATTACTATTGTCTATTTATTTATTTATTTTTATTAATTAACCAGTAATGTCAAAACCCATAGGCCATTGGGTGTACAATAAATTTGAATTAAAAGTGATTAATTTGATAGTTGGATTCTTGGAATGTTTATAGAAACCGTTGATATTTCATTGAATTAATGAGGCCATAGAAAGTGGTGTTTTTTTTTTGAGTAGTTAGTTATTTTTCTTTCGGTGGCATGCTTTGAAAAGGGGGATGGATAATTTAGTGATTTTAGCTTTTATACTGAGGGTCCGTCAATATGGGTTTAATTTTTCCAATTATACTTTATATAGAATGGCTGCATTTAATCCAACTTGGTATATTTATTATAAAGGACTAAAATACTATTAATATACATTTAGTAAATAGATTGATTGATAGAATATTATAATAATCCGATTCCGTGTTCAAAACAAGATTAAAATTAAATTGTTTAAATTCCAGAGTTATAACTATGCGATTAATCGATAAAATCGTTTCTTGTTATATTTTAATATTTTATACTGCAGATGGCTATTTTTCATTAGTCTGTTTTTGTTTGCAAATCTCAATGAATGTTAGAACAAAACATTTAGTTGTTGACAATATGAATTACTAATATAAAAGGTTATGAACGACGACGCAAATTTGCTGCAATAATTAAAATAGTACCTATGAGAGCATCGGACAAAAAATGTATAGGTAGTATGTTTTAACAATATATTCTAATTCTACTGACCCACCCGGCCACCCATTATAAATAGTGACCTAAAATCATTTAAATTTAATACATGAAAAAATGATTAATGAATTAGATTAACTAACCAGTCAGATGGTCAGTGCTCTCGACGGGGTTGAGACAAATGTAATTTATATTTATTTTATTTTATTTTTTAAAAGATTATAATTTATAATGTATAAACATATCAGGTGGTTATCTAATATTTTGAATTAGATACACGACCAATCGACATACCCTCAGGTTTTGTAGGCATAAAACCTAGTGTTCTGGACTTGGCTCTAAGATCTTGTCCGGTTCCGTCAATCCATACGTACATGACTTGTACCTTATCCTTGGGTTGAGGCAGCTGTTGGAATCTAGCCGCAACAGTTTTGTTGATAACATAGTTGGGAGAAGTTTCCAAAAATCCGCTTCCCGGCATAGCTCAACTGTAAAATGTATTCATTGTTAATATTACATTGTCTACCGATAATTTTACCATAGATATATACAACGACTATCTCGACAACTTGTCATTGAAATCAGCCACCATTTACAAAGCAGGCAATCTTTACAAAACATTATTGTCAAAGTATATTATAAGTATAATTTATGAATATCAATAAATGTAAAATAAATGTAAACATTGCCTGCTTTATAAATGGCGACTGACTTCAACATTTTTCACAGCACTTACAACTGCAGTAGGTATGAAGACGGCTATATAGTTGTTGTATATTATACCATCTATGAATTGGACCTAATAAATAAGTATATTGGCTATTATCAAGGATTATTAATTGTAAATATATCAAATATAAAAGATCGATTTCCAGAAAAACTATTTTTCTTAATTAAATTATAATAGTAATAATAATTGTACGATCTTTTAACTTTTGTGTATCTGCATTCTACCTATACATATTACCTATGTTATTAGTTAAATTACTTGACATACACGGAAATGCTATATAGATGTAGTATACTAAAACACATATACATATATTATATTTTAATATTATTCTTTAAAACTACAGGTACAATGTGTTGATAGGTATGAGACGATTGCACGACATATTATTATGTTTAATTTATTGTAAAAATTACACTTACACAACTACATACCTAACCATATTAAATACAAGCTAAGGAAGACGTAGAAATGTGTTTTTATAATAAGAAAAAAAAGTTGAAACCTACAATGATCCGATTAACTAAGATTTTATATACCTATTTAAGACAGTATTACGAAAATTTAGTTAGTGATTGTGACTATGTTTACTCACCTTAATTACGTCAACAAGTGGTTATTTAAAATGTGTTTTTTTCGTGTGCGCCGAGAGTACTTACACCACCATAAACTGTATTATTTCATCAGAAATATCCAACTGACGCCACCTGCACCACCAGCACCACTACCACCACCTCCGTCCCACTACTTTCCGTCCATCTTCAAAACCAGTTCAACGGTCAAAGTGTTTACAACAGTTACAACAATGTCTACAATATTTTATACACCACATAAGTATTTTTTTATCGTCTCAAACAGGGATCTGAGCACTGAGCAGCTGAGACATATATACATACGCGTGTGTGGGGCGGCTGAAAGTAGCAAACATACCGACCCAAACGTGCCTTTCACTTTATAACTAGGGAACGGATTTATATAAACAAAAAATACTCAATATATGCTTCTAAAAATACTGTGATATTCAATAAAATATGTACTTGAAATTTAATCGAAAACATTGGATTTAAGATATTACATAAAAAGTAAGTAATGGTTAAAAGGGTATTTCGCTGACTTCACTTCGTTTTTCACAAAAAAAATTCTTAATCCAAGTTAGTAAAATGTGAATAAAAAAATTAATTAAGGCTGTTGGAGCACACCATATTTTTTGTAGTTTTAGACCAATAAGCGGAAGATTAGTTTATGTACTTCCCGATGTCCAATTATTATTTAAAAATATGTATGAATTCATCATCTCCCTTTCTAGGTTATGTAGGAAACAGATTTTTGATTTTTGTATTCAATAAGGCTCAAAAAATATGTTAAAATTTAAAAAAAATTGGAAAATATTTTTATTTTATGCACTTTAATGCAAAGAGCCAAAGAATAACGAATAATAATGGAATTACTTTTCAAAAGTAGTTTACCAAACATTGTGTTTAGTGTATCTTTGTACCTAACAGGGGTTCCCGTCGGCCTGTTCTATTGGGAATTTTGCCATTGGCCTGACGACTGTATTAAATTATTGTTTTAAATAATTAGTATAAATTAGTATTTATACAAACACGAGTAATACAATAACTTATTACTTATTACTGATAACCAGAGCCCAACTTATGGGAGGGGAGTCCAGGAGGGCAACCCCGGGCCCGACACAAATTAGGGCTCCTATATATTGCTGTAATTCAGTCGAATACGATTTATTTATACCAATATCAACTTCAAATAATAAAATTACTTAATATAGACTTATGATGGTGAAATTAATTTAAAATGTAAATTTAATATAAAAAACGAAATATCAAAAAAAAAAAAAAAAATGTTGAATTAATATTTTAAGTATATAATAATTTTTTAGATGATATTCAGTGAAACTTGATTAAAATATGAAATTTAATATAAGCTCAAATGTCTATTCTTTTTGGTTTGTGTATTAAGTGCTGGTCATTACACCCGCATTTTTTGCCTCATTCTCGTAAGTACGTAACAATTAACATCAAATGTATACTCACTTAATTTCGTTAGTTTCAAATTTAGAGTAAATCGATTTAGATGTTATGAAACTTAATGATAAGAACATTATCTTTGTCCATATGTTGGTTTCTTACGATGATATAATTTTCTAAAACCTTTTGGGTATAAAAAATAGCTCGATTTTAAAATGCTCATAACTCGATTGAAAACTGAATCATCGTTAAAAAAATCTGACATCTCAGATAATAACTAATATTCCTAGGCACCACCAAATTTCGTCGCTTACGTCTGAAATAGCTAAATATCGCAATTCCCGTCCTTGCCACACAATATACTATTTTGAACTTTTCTCATTAGATTAATAATCTTCATACTAAAAAATTAGTACAAAAAAAACCTCAAATTAGTTTCGTAGAACTTTAGGTAAGCGGTCCAAATAAATCGCAACACCTTTTGAATACATATATTATGGCAGTAATGCTGAATGCTTACCAAAGGTAAATAAAACCTAGACCTCAATCCACTTGCGGGGGATAGCTTAATACCTATCTAACTACTAATAAATAACAATTTTTCTTAGTTGTGTCCATCATAAACAAATATGTTTACATGTGGTTATGATTTTGATATTATTAATACCATTAAGTGCCGTACGTCAACCTAAAACAACTGGTTCAATCTAATATCTAAATCATCATCGATTCTTAAAAAACGTTCGAATATTTTTCGATTGCATAAGCCTCAGCTATTATTTGTTATAGAATAATAATACATATTTAAGTGGAAAGAGGCCATTTTATGGGGGTTTAATTAGTGTAAGTGGTGTGACAAATATTATCTGCGATGTGTAATTTTTATTCTACTATTAAAAATTATTAGATTAATATAAAAACATTGGTTTATAATTTGATTTAAAAAATATATACCTGCAGTCTAAGGTGTAAATAATATGTACGAAGATCTCAATGGAATGAATACTGATTAATAAATACTAATTAATACTGACGATGTTAATTTACAATGCCTTATTATAATAAAATATGATTTTATGTTGTACACGAATAACTATTGTTTTAAACGTTTAATCGATACATATTATGTTGGTATGTAATAGGATCAGTACGGATTTACTAGTGTGGAAAGGTCACCTCAAATTTATTTATCAGTCAATATTAATTAACTACGTTTATTGTTTATTGATAACTGTCCTACGTTTCAATTAGCTATATCTATATTTGAAAAACTGAGAAGTCAAAGTTTGAAAGACACAAGAATTAGTTCTAAAATAAAGCTTTTAATATGTTTACTATAAAATATTTGGTTTTGAAATTATGTTAACTGTTTGTATTCGAATATTTATTTCGCCCAAGTTATAATAAGCTATTATTTCATGTTAATAAATGTCCTTGTAAACGTATTACGTATAGATAAAGAATATTTCTACTTATTTAAGCCTAACCTTGTGATGGAGTTGTGAGCTAACATTTGTACAGTTTATTATACAGAATCAAAAGAAAAAAATGACTTATCAAATTAAATTACATATTTAAATTACAATAAACTGGATTGACAGTTCAAAGAACATTATGAGTATATTCAAATAATATATGTATATAACAATATGGACTGATTATGTTATCCATACTTTTAGTTAATTTAAATTTAAATGAACAGTACCTATAATATAGAACTATCAATGAAAAAAATAAAATAAAAACTAACAGCATTAAGAATGCAGACTGTTAATAAAAAGTTTGTTCTAATATGAAAAAAACCAATTATAAACTACCTTTTCATCCATTCAATAGGCCACAATAAATATTTATTTTTTTATATAGAATTGACATATTCTAAATATCTGAACCTTATTGTTCTGAACTTTAATTGAGAAGACGCATTAAAATGATGAATTAATAATTAAATTATATTTTAAATCTGTTCTAAGTTTATTGTTTGATGGATTTAATTATTATATATTTTGACACCGGGATACGACGTTGTATAATATAAAATATTTGTTGGTAAATATTGTAAAGATCAATAGTGTTATTGAAGGCTGTGAAATAAGTAACATTAAGATATTTTGTCCCTACAAAACAAGATGAGTATACCAATATAAGACCATACCTGGTGTTTAAAATGACGCAATAATAAAGTTTACCTTTTAAATAGAGATGAAGTTTAAACACAAAGAAATGAAAAAGAAGTTAAACTTGACTTGATTCAACTTTGATTGCGAGCGACGTGAAAGTTGTGGTTTATTGACAATTGTGGTAAAACACTGCGCCTTGGTTGTCTGTGGGTAGTGAGTTGTGTTTTGCTAGTCATTGTCTTATCCCCACTTAGTTTTTGTTGCGTCATGTTAGAATTGATTGTTCACGATCGCCACCACACAGTATAAACTATAAAGAGCATTATTATTATTTATTATTATTAGTATTATTATTATTATTACTATTATTATTAATATTTAAGTTATTACTTCATAGACGACAGTGGACCTTCTTATTCTTTATCAAATCCTCACGTTATTGAAGCACGTTGACAACCATTGCTGACGTAAATGTTTAGCCAATGGCCATATTATTTTTATATAGTTTAGGCTGTCGACTGCCATGCTTGTAGATAATAAGACGTAAATTATTAAGGAATTAACGTTAATGACTTGTCATTAACGATATTTCGATGAAATTAGACAGTAGGTATATACGATATTGTATAGGAAATAATGCTTATGTAGTTATGTCCATTATTCTCAATCAACTATGCGTTTAGAAATATTTCGTAGGTAATGACGATAACTTGAGGCTTTTAGAGACATAATTTATAAAAAACAATTCTAATAAAAAATAAAAAATCTATTGTAAGCTGGTTGTTAGGTGAGCTCTAATTTTAGGTTTTTATAATAAGTTGTAAACAGTTATGTATGTAAATGTTTAAAAAATGTATTTGTAGATTTTAATAAATTAGAGACGGGCAGTCGGCATGGGGTTGTAAATGTGTTTTATCGGTTTATTTATAATCAGTACTAATAATAACATACTTTCCGATTCTAATATTTCAATGGTCGTACATTAGGTACAGTTTAAGTAAAAAATAGCCTTCTATCGAATATATATATTATAGTAGGTATACAATATAAACCGCGATAACTTATTTGTTATAATAATTAATTAATAACTATATTTATTAAATTATAATATTTTGCCTGCTAACTTAGCCTACTAACACATTGCATAACATATATTATCTAGTACCTACTAGGGGGGGGATTTGTGTATTGTATCCCCCTCATGATTTTTTTTTTTAATAAAGCCACCATATATTTACGTACCTACTTATTTAATTATATAAATATTATTATTTCTAGGTACTTTTGTACCTATACTGATATAGTATAGGTATTTTATAGAAACAATAAAAACCCAAATCCCCTATGGTAGCTGTAACTAAGATAAAACTTGGTCATAAACACTAATCAGTAATCACTATTGCAATATTGAACAAATATATTGATATAATGCAGTTTAGCTCGATTTTTTGGAATTTTATTTCGAGAACCCATAGGTATATTTTAATCAGCTAGCATAATGGTGCAACCATAATTTGTCGGCCGGACTTACCTCCAATGTTATAACATTTTGAAGTTCGGAATTTTGTGTATATTATTCCACGAATCTGACGTAGAAATGCAGTTTAAAGCGATTTTTAGACATTTTTTTCGGATATCTATATATTTTTAAACGAGTTAAGTATAATGGTGTAATCTGAATATTTGTCGGTCTTAATTAGTTCAAGGGTTAGAACCTTTTGAAGTTTGCAAACTTTGAGTATTTTAAGTCTACGCAGATGATTTCATATTTCCACGAATCTTCTCGAAAACGTACATAAAACTTTATTAAATAGTATGTAACTAATTATTTAGCAGGGATGCATGAATGTATGCATGTACCTATTGTACCTACTTACATTAAACAGATTATAGATCAGAATAGTTGGACTGAGATGTTATGATATAAACCAAAATATTATAATTTTTTTTTGTCGTTGGCGGGGGGGAGGGGGTAAATGTTGCAATCCCCCAACCCCCACAAACACGACCAAATTACGCCACTGACCTAGAATATATTTATTGTACCTACCTTGAAATTGTCACAGTACCTACATTAAATTGTGGAAATAAATAATTCAATTTATTTTATTTTTTATCTTATATTAATACGTATAATATTTATCTTATATATGTATTATTAACTTACCGACTCAATTTAAGATTTTACGAAACACAATTATCAACTATCTATCACATTAATATAATTTCCTGGTTATTTTTGTAAATGTGTTAACAAAATATTTGAATTTTACAACCTTGCTTATGTTGTCAGTTAATGGCTAGACATTGACTTAATCGTCTACTAATGTTAGGAATTTATAATATTGACTTGGAATTTACGTCGATTTTAATGGGACTTAATATGTATTTAAGTGCAATCTAAAAGCATACTAACTACCAAAATGGTTAAATATAATTAAAGTGTGGTGACCTACGAAACAGCGAAAAAGTTAAACCACAATACCAACATTAATATATTATTTAAGTTTTTAATTTTCATAATAAATTAAAAAATTCGTGTGTGTCAATATACAAGCCAGAAATGAATACTTAGATGAAATTCTATAGGGCTAAACGTTGGTAACGTTTGATAAAAGAAAAATTAGAACTTTCTGTTTACTAAACAATGAAGTACATTTTTGCAAACACCATGATACAGTGTTTTATCTGTTCAGTTCCACTAACCATGGTTGAGTTTGCTTGTACTTTTTCCGCTTTCCGCTTTTCAACGCGAATATCACGGGACTTATAGTTATTTATTATAATCAATACATAACTTTAATTATTTTTCAAAGATTTTGACTTAAGTTAATCAAAAGTACCTATATCGATTTTATTTAAAATTAGATGGGTATGTAGTATGTTACCTATTATGTTTTAAAATATATACCACGGTTAATTTACATACCGCACCAAGTGCTTACGAGTTTCAACCTTTTCAACTTTTCAAAATATGTTGTCTTTCGTACTGCAAACCGTTTTTGCTAAAGAGTTTTCTCTATATTATATAAATAGAATAATATTCGTCCTACCAAATAGAGATGCAGAATTAAAAGTAAAAAATGTTTGGTCTATTATAGGTTGTCTGTATTCCGACTGTACGGATTATCATACTAGTGAAACCACAGCCGGCCTAGCTGTGTGTGGAACGGCCGAGGACCCTCGGAATAGTACGCGTCCCCGGGTTGAGGATTGGGGAACACCCCGCAAAGGTCCGTTCCCTGCAAAAGGAAGATGAAGTCGGTCGGTCCGTCCCTGGAGGACGAGAGTGTCGGTCGCGGTGCTGGTGGATTAAGCTGAATACTTTTCAGCGGACAGCTATGATTACATGACCCGAATAAGGTTCGGAGGAGATGCCTTTCGTCTTTATCTCGGTCGTTCTTGAGGCCACCGACCTCACGGGCGGTGTTCCCGGTACTGGTCGGGAGCAAGGGCGCTGGAATTCACTCCATCAGGGAGTACCTACAACGTCCCACCTGTTAGTCAGTTACCTTGCATGTCCCCGGGCCATTGGGGTGAGTGTTAGGGACTACACGGTGGCGGCTCTTCTCCCGTAGAGTCCCGTTAATTCGGTATACGTTGTCGTCGAGGCATGTCCTACCGATGATGCATTATGAACGATAGCGCGGGTGTCAGGTTGTCCAAGGCTGAGCTAGAGCCGTCGTCCACCTGACTATTCGGATTTCATCCGTGGAGTCGGAATCCTGCGGGCTTGTGGTTTTCGCTGGTATAGCTAAGGCTCTACACCATGGGTATGCTATGCCACCATTTTGCGACTCTTTTATCAATGATAAAATGATAAAATAAAGGGGGAGAAATTCATATTCACATAAGATTATTAGTCGCAAAATGGCAGCGTAGCATACCTGTATCTATAGTGCCCTAGTATAGCCGGTGATACCGTAACCAGCGGGCGTCCGGAGCGGGCAGCAATGCAACTCGGGCTGCCTTCACGGTAGGCGGGGAACGGCCACCGCCGGTGAGCCCTTCACCTCTGACAGCCAGTCGTCGGGTGACGGATAAAACCGGGCCGAAGTCGGCGACTGAAGCCTTCGCGGCTCTTGACTAGCGCTCAGCTGCTAAAAGAAGGTCCACGGTTGTAGCCTAAAGGCACCAAAATCCAGGAGCTCACTGTACGGATTATCAAATTTCCATAATCCTCGCCAAATATCGTACCATAGTCAACACTGCCGAGTGTTCACATGGCAGCATGGCAGTCGATGGCCTACTTTACTGCACCTCTATGAACCACGACACGTTTGGTATATACCACGTAATAGAAATGAGGTATAACTCGAGGATTTGACAAAGAGTAAGATGGTCCGCTGTCACCTATTAAGTACCTATTTTCTTCAATAATAGGTAATTAAAATGGTCAAAAAACCTGTGTTTTAGTACATACGACCGAAGTGAATACTTAAATGAATATTTAACTTTGATTGGATTTAACGAAAGTAGAGGGGCACATAGTGCTTCCTGCATCTCGCATCTGATGGTCATAATTATATATTATATTTATTATATATTATATTCTGTGGTGGTAGACTTAGGTGGTGCACAGGTACTGTTAAGTGTAATCAGATGTACGGTAGTTATTATATTATTTGTACCTTCCAATAAGACTAAGTATGGTATACTTTAACAACGTAGCTACCGCACATCAAAATATATATTAATATATAATAAGTTAAGTTTGTATTTTATAGATCAATTAGACCATTACTACCCCTACCATCCCCGTATTTACTTCTAGAGTGCTATAATATTATTTTAAGTATAGCTGAATATGTGCTAAAAATATTCAATAAAAACAACAAAATATGCAATAATTTGAATATAAAAACAAAGTTAAGCACAATTTGACGCGTGACAAAGAATAAACACAACACTTTCAACCGAAAACACAACTTTAATAGATAAAAGTAATTACATTAGGTATAGTCAAGTAGACAATTGTATTAATATAGTTTACCTAATGCTTTCAATATTCGTTTGGTGATAATCGTCAAAATTGGCAAATGACAAAACTTTAAAATTAAAACCAAATATCTACCTATCTAATAAGAAATGATGCGTCAGCTTGTCTATGTAGTCGGTCAGCTATTTAAAAAACATTTAAAAAAAAAGGTTTTAAACAAAAAAAATATTGTTTGAAACATTTTAAACTTTTAAAACGTTTTTTAGCAACCCTGGCTATTTTACATAATCTATATTTACTATATTTACTTTTCAAGTTAGATAATAATCAAAAACACGTTTATTATTATAAATGTATTTTATTACCTATATGACCAATTTTGGTAAAAAATTGGGTTAAATTAAAAAATATCTCTTTAAGTCCAGAATTAGCACTGAAATCTAAAAAATCTCAAAATATGCAAAGTAAAATTTTTTTTTCAGTTTTCTGAGATATGAAACAAAATAAATGTTAAGCTTACTCTACTGTCTCTGAGATTTTCATATAAGAAATATATGAATAATAATAATTAATAATGTATAAAATCCCAACTCTAGAAATAATACATTTATAGAAATTAATTGTATTGCCAGTACCAAATAAGACACAAATAAGGGGATTTATGGGACTGTTGAGGGGGGAGGGACATAACCACTAACCTCCCTCCTGCAGAGAACTCTACTGACTTTAAAGCATATCAAAATTATCAAATTATTTTATATACCACTTACAATGATATTCACAAATGAGAACACAAGTTTAGTATTAATGCTAGCCCACCGATATGGCGATATCTGGTAATAATTCTTAAAACTACTTTGTACTATTATAAGCAAATCGTATATAGTATAATTAAAGTATATTATAATAAATAAGTCGGAAGTCATAACCAATCATATTAAAAATGTTACAATTTGAAATATCCAAGTAACTTACATTCCGCATAGGAGAGATTCGGATGTAATTAGTTTTACTAAAGACTGGATTTAACTGCGTTCAAAATATGTCAAAATTGCATTATAAATATGTTAAAATTGCAATGAAAATTACATTTAAGTTACATAATGAAATAATCTATATATATAAAAATGGAGACAAAAAATTCGAAATTGCATCAGTTGATAACGGCTGGGCCGATTTTGCTCAAATTTTTTTTAAGATTTTCGTAATTACCAGGTGAAGGTTTTTACGAAAAAAAATTTTTAAAAAGTCAACCGAATAATTAGAAAAACTGCAAAAACTATTTATTGACGTTTGGGATTTGAACTCGATACCGTTGTCTTTATTTACTCTATGGTGTATTATATTATATTGGTTGCTATTGGTTAATCGGGCATGTTTGTTGATTTGTATAATTATTTTTTGTAAATATATCTTATATAATATAAATGAATGACGGTGTGTAGATTAGACCTATGGTAAGAAGATACGCTAATTTAAAAAGGGTTAAATTTGGTTTTTTTTATTCATCGGATTTTAGTACGGTTAGGTTAGGTTAGGATTTATAGGTAGGTGGAATTAAGTAAAAACGTCAAACTTGGTATAACTTTGGTACTTTTTGAGTTAAATCATACACTTACGTACAAACAGCACGGGGTCCGCAATCTACCGCAGGTAAATTACCTATCTGATAATGTACTGCTGCAATTCAGAATTTTTATTCCGGGCAACAGAAAAGTTAAGATAAATCTAGAACATCATACACCGTATATTAAATAACGCATTGAACAATGTTTGAGTCATATAGAGTTGGTACATTTAACGGGAAACGAAGTGCACGGGATCAGCTAGTAAAATATATAATATTTATTTACTTGCTTAAATAAAACGACGGATATTAACAAATAACAGAATTATTTATATTTATAGTACCTATGTGCAATTTCAAATATTAATGTTTTAATTCACTTAAAAATTAAAATATCGTAAAAGAGAAACTCAGGTAATGTTATTGCTTAAAAGTTTGATACTATGTCAATCATAGATAATCTATGACGTCAATTCACTCTAATATCATAACTGACCACACAATATTGAAACTAGTGAACGAAAATTTGTTATACCGTACGCGTACCTATATAACGAGTACAACACATGCGGATGCGACGTCCCCTTAAGTTATTATTTTAAATTTTAATCACGGACCAAGATATAATGGACTTTCATCCAAACAATTCCGGTGGACCTTAAATGTCTCATAACGTTTATTGTTTATAACTTTAATATGTTGAAACTACTTTTGCATACAACATTTGGTTCAGTTTCAGTACATTCATATTTAATTGTAATTTACAACAACATGACACTATATTACAGTATAGTAAATCTCTTGTTATGTGATTAATGCTTATGATATTTGAACAAAATAATAATTTATAAATGGATACTAAAAAAGCGTAATGGACTATTGAAAATATTGTTATTTAAAAAGGCTTGCTGTTAACATTCAAATACATAGGTACGTTATAGAATTTGGTACACACATTTTTAATTCAGAGGACACTCTGAGAAGTCTGATGATAATGACGTAAGCGATTGATGACGACAGGACTGCAGACGCAAATCAGCCGAATGCGAAACAGTTTTAAAAAAATTAATAAATAATAATATAGACAAATACTTCAAATATTTCAAATACAGCAATACAACAATACAATACAGACGTGTATAGCCACATAGTGATGAAAAAAATAACAATAATTGTGATATTTGTATTCAATTTTGAATCAATAACTCTATAGTAATAAATAATAATATCATAATATATAAATAGAATGATATTTTGTAATATTACAGTAATAGCATCAGGATTCAAACAAAATATTTTATTCGCATAAAAATAGGTACCTACTCGTTTTAACTAGAATTATAAATTATGTATAGGTAATTAACTTTATAAAATTTGAAGAATTTAGGTAAATATTAGGTTTAAATAATTTTAATTGGTTTTAAGAACGGATTTTCAATTCTATGGTTTCGGTTTGAGTTTCGTAAACTGTTTTTTAAGTTTTTAGGTTTCAGTTACATGTTTTTAACCGATGTTTTAAAACTTTTGGTTTCGGTTCCGGTTGTGTTCGAATATGAAAAAACCGTGCTAACATTTTGTCTCGAAAAAAGGTAAATAATTGGTCCAAGCTGGGGGGTTCTCAAACATTGATTTTTAGTTAATTATTATTATTTTTTGTTTGTAAATAATTTATAGTTGCAACTGGTTTTTATACTAATAATTATTATTATTAAGGCGATAGGTAAGCCTGTGTATTTTAGTACTTACAGAATCGATCTAGGACAAATGGACGCGGCCATTTGGACGCAGCCGTTTGGACGCAGCCGTTTGGACGCGAGGTCATTTAGACGCGGCCGTTTGGGCGCGGGGACATTTAGACGCGAAAAAAACATAAATAATAATACATATAAAAATAGTAAAATAAAATAAAGTAAAATAAAAATTACATCGAATTTACAGTAAAATAAAAATTATATCTAATTTACAGTAATATAAAAATTACATCAAATTTACAGTAAAATAAAAATTACAGTACAATTAATTACATCGATTACAAATTATTTATGTACTGAAATATTTTGGGCTATCCCTCTCAAAAATGTTAAAATTTCACTTTGTTCATAATTTTGAACAATTTTTAAAATTCTCTTATCAACATCAATATATTTTTTTAATTTTTTAGGGGGACTATTTCCTGCTTCTAATTGACTATAATAAAAGTCTCTACCTGACTGAACTTTTTGAAGACACGTTATAAAAGACCACAAACTTGGATGGTTAACGCCCATCTCCATGTTTAGTCTTCGATTAGCAGCTTCGGCGTGATTGTTGGTTCTATTTTTTCCATTCAAAACTCTGTTATACATGCTCCAAATATTAGGAGGAAATAAAGGTAATCGACGACCTCTTCGATTTCTATTAATTCGTCCAACATAATTGTCTTCAAACCAGTCTAGTAAGGGCTGTAATTCGTCTGGTAAGTATCCCGACAACGATTCAATTGCCAAATCAATATCATTAATTGGAATAAATGTCAATGCTACAACCATTTTCACAAAGATTGAAAAATCAGAATTATTTCGATAATTTGACACAATCCCTAGGTCACATAATTTTTTATAAACATTTTTGGAAAAATGATAAAGACAACCATAAATTTCAGTATTAGGATATTCAGTTTTTATAGATTTTAGTATTGCTTGCTCAAAATCACAAGATATTGAAGTCGGGTTTAATCCTGGCTTTAATTGGTTTAACATTTTAAATAAATGAGTGTACGTTTTTTCTTGTTTGTTTGGCAATAAAGCGTATATAAGTGGGTGTACACCACCCAAAGCTTCAGCAAGTATCACAAAAACTTGAGAAAAAATAGCTGGAGCGATTTTAAACGTTCCATCACATTACCAAACTTTTGAATTGTATAAAATGTCTAAACTACGGTTTCTTCCAAAAATTAAAATACGATCGACGCCTGGTCCACTATCGTCAAGTAAAAATGGTTCAGTCAAACCTGTTGATGGTGAGTACACTTTAAAGGAATCTGGTATTTCCAAAGTTAGTAGATCTTGTGGTGCATTTGGTGATGCTTGAATTTCTTTTCGTTTCCGTCGTACTACTTTTTTCAATGCTTGACTTGATGAAATTGCACCCTAATTTAAAATAAATTAAATAAATAAATAAATACATTTTTAGATTCTAAGCGAAGCGATGAATGTATTGGTTTTACAATGATGTGTGTTTTTTTTAATTTTTTTTTTAAGAAAAAAACGGGAATTTTTACGCAACATTGATTTTCGACAAAACCGATTTTGCTAGAGCTAAAATAAATTATCTGTAGTCACAATTTTTTTCAGTAAAAATGTATTCATTTCGATTTGACTTCATTAAGGCCATAGCTAACTCAAATATTATAATATATTATAGTAAAAGTAATGTAAATCTAACCACTGCTTTCGGTCAATTAAAATTGTCGTTGGTTTGCAAGTGGATTTTATCAACTATGTCGTTTCTCGATATCGTTTTTCGATAACGTCGGATAATTCCTAATATCGCGATAAAAGTATAATGTATATATTGTGGCAAACAGAAATGGGTGACTTAATAATAGATAATATATAGACACGATAAAAGTACAACTAATAGGCTTAATACAATTCCATAACATCGATTATGGTTATAATATAATATATGTTTTTTTCGCGTCCAAATGTCCACGCGCCCAAACGGCCGCGTCTAAATGACCTCGCGTCCAAACGGCTGCGTCCAAATGGTCGCGTCCAAACGGCCGCGTCCATTTGTCCCTGTTCGTTACAGAATGTATCGAGTTCGAACCATGGTTTCGGTGGATCAATTGTTTGTATTGTTTGGAGTTGAAAAACCACAAAAAACCTTTCAATAGGCAATAGCAAAGCATTGCCATGTCAGCTAGTTGTATAATATACACTGCCCCATTGCGATATCTCCGGAGATCAGTTGTGGTCAAATGGGGAGGGGGTGGGGGTGAGTGGGGATAGATTCCTACATAATTTTTTAATTTTTTTTCAATATTAATTATAACAAGTATATTTTATAGTGCATTCAATTTTGTTCTATTTTTTTTTAAAAAACAAATTATCAACTATTGTATATTTCGACAGAATTTCAGAATATTTGTATACGTGTTTATATGACATGACTATATTATTATTAATATTTAGTTGTTTATACAAAATATAATATGGGAATAATTATCCCACTCTATGATCGAGAATTCTCAATAACATCCAACTATTCACTTTCCCAGAACATTGGCCCATAAGGGTGATAGTGCGATCGGTAGGTATATCTTCCAATATTACGTAGGTCCAGGGCCAGGTCATTAGTTGGTTGAAAACTTGAAACATCGATTGCTTATTATTTGTCATAACTCATAAGTCATAATGTTTAGGTATCACCGTGATTCGTCTTTACTCTTTCGTACTCGTGTTTTCTACAGTGTGTCCGTGTAGTGTACTAAAGTGTATAACTATTATATGGTCGGTGTCTTTTGTAATATTGACTATTTTGTCTATTTTACATTTTCACAACTACTATGTCTAATAAAAAGAAAATTATTAGCTATTTTGATGCAAGTTGCTCTACTTCCAAACGCTCGGCGGATGAAAAAAAAAGTAAGATCACTAATATCGTTACAGAAAATCAAGTTGTGGACTTAGTGATAATATTTTTACTATGGCTGTTCATCGTATAAATATAAATAAAACATTTACAACGAAATACTGGACGAATTAGCAAAAACAAAAAAAAACAAAAAATAGATTTACTAATATAATAATAAAGATATTATTAATATTATAATACCTATATTTATAAAGTCTGTAAACCTAAGTTATAAATAAAGTTTGTATTAACCATCATTTTATAAATTGATATTAGACATAGTCATACATTTTATTATTAATGATAAAATATGAATAATGCATGTTGAAAAACTATGCTCTGCAGTATAGTAGGTTACAAGTGGGTCACTGTATAATGGATAGTTTTAAATTTGAATTCAATGATATAATATCATTGTATAAGAAAAACGATTCTGAGCGGAGACGGTATGTCAGTCTAGGTATAATACAGATTATATACTTATCTATCGGAAAAAATTACCTCAAATAGGTACCTATAATAAATTCCAAATTAATCATATCACAATATCCATTAGGTCCTTATAATGCGTTATACGTCAACAACAAACCCTGATACTATCATAGTCCATACTCCATAGATATATAATAGTGTACTTTAGAAGTTTCAAGTACCCATGAATAATATTACACAATCACAACAAAATAACTAAAATAGTTATTCTAGGTTTTTTTTTATGTAATTTTGTCCAAAGTTGAATTTAAAATGACTATAAAAATAAACCGTGAGTATGTATTTTTTAGATTTTTTGGTAACAGAATTAAATACTTACGTGGAATCTTGTTTTAAATTTTCAATCCTTAGATATAAAAGTTGAACATTTTATAAATTTTTAACTACAAAATAATAATTCAATTTTAAATTTGATAAATTTCGTCAAGATTTAATCTTTAAATGCTTATAAAAAAAAATGTACCTATGTATTTATAATATTTTTCAATTCCTATTGTAACAATATATCATGAGCCTTGTATTACATTTTTACACTTTTAGGCCCAACAGATAAAACTTTATTGATATTTATAGAAAAAAAACTAAAAAAAATTGAAAGCTATAAATGTCCGTAAACAGCTCAAAAAGTGTCAAAATGTTTTCAAAATTATATGGTGTATAGGAAATGCTAATATAAACAATCCGTGAAATTTTCATGTATCTACAGTTATTCGTTTTTGAATTACAACAAAATAAGAAAATCGCTACATGAGAAATCGAATGAATATCCAATGTTGTAAAAATTTGAATTTCAAACGCTCATAAAAATTTAATTTGACTTTCTTATAGACATTTTTTTTTTTTGATAAAGGAAGATAATCTTATAAGGAATCTTGTATTACATTTTTAAATCTTAGATTTAAAAAGAAAAATTTTTACGAATTAATAACCCAAAATAATTTGCTAATTTTCGTGATTTTTCCATATTTTGTCAATTTTTGAACTTTAAATGATTATAAAAAAAAACTGTGACAAAGGATTTTTAATATTTTTCAAATGCCATTGTAACAATATAGAAGGAGCCTTGTATTAAATTTTCAAGCTTTTTTAACCAACAAATAAAATTTTATTGATATTTTAAGAAAAAAAACTAAAAAAAAATGGAAAATGAAAATGTCCCTAAACAGTTCAAAATAAAATAAATCAAAATATTTTCAAAATGTTATCGTATATAGAAAATGCAAATATAAACAACTAGTGGAAATTGCACATAGTTCATTTGTTTCGGAGTTACATCAAAAACCAAAATCAATTTGTTTCTCGAAAACAGATTTTGCGTAAAAATTCCCGTTTTTCCTTAATTTTTCTTTTGTTTTTCACGGCGCTTTTGAAAACTACTGGACAATTTTTGCTTTTGACCCCCCCCCCCAAAGTACCAACTAGATTAACTTTCCTATCAGAAAAGCTACTGTTGAAGAAAATCCAAGCACTTTTACTGTCCTAAAACGTGATGACAGACACAAAAAAAAATTAAAAATTAAAAAAAAAACACACATCATTGTAAAATCAATACATTCATCGTTTCACTCAGAATCTAAAATCAGCCATATCCCCCATAACAAAGTCATTTGACCACCACTGCCTGAAATAAATAATATGTCATACATTTTTTTTTTTTTTATTAGACTCATAGAGTCAATGACTATACATATTTTATTCTTTATTTAATTACATTTTTTGGTAAAAAAGTTAAAAAAGTTATTTTTTAATTTTTGAAACAATTGAAGATAGCCATTTTATAGAGCTTATTTTGGTGACATTTTTGACTTTTCAACGTTTTATTTTCATTAATCTCATGAATTTTAATAATTAGTTTAGTTTATAGGTAAAACGGCAAAAAATAGTCTGTATTTAAAACAGCTTTGTCCTGGCGGTGATCCCCCTCTACGGCTAATGGGATTTTCGACTGTAAGTATTATAAGAACTGTATTTAATTATTAGAACTGTAAGTATTACAAACGATATTAATTTTTCCAGCCCTTAAATGTGTTACCACTCTTGCCGCCTTGATCAATTTCTCCATTTGTCCTCCCCTTAATGCACCCTAAAAATGGACCTGATGGGTCAAAAAGTGAAAATATTATTGCTGAATGTACCTAACGATTATTCGAAGCCGTAAAACAGGGATCATTAAATTCAACATCAAACGTTTTACAAAATTAAAGGTAGATACTAGACAACTGCATGTTTATACTTTATATTATTAGTTTCTAGTAGGTAAAATTATAATCGAGTTTCTCCGGAAAAAAACACGTTTTCTGATATTAACGACAATATGTTTTCATATTTTTATTTCATTTTAGCATAAATACAGACTGATACAAATATACAATTATTACAGAAATTCAAAGTAGATGGGGAAAATTAGACAAAACTACAGACAAAAATCAATATCAAAAATTCGTTTGTATTCAATAAAACAAGCGAGTCCAATGTAAATAAATTTGAATAGGTACCTATTATTTTTTAAGTATAACACATTCAACGCCGATGACGCGTTTCAGCATTAATTTCTAATACCTAATATATTTCAATTCCGTTAAATAAAATTAAATAATTATTAAAATCAGTTATTTTTAGACCGGATTCTCTCTATAATTGTTCTATCGCGCATAGTATCATGTAGGTACATGCGCATTTTAGAAACACTTATTTTATTTCATAGGTACTGAATCATGGTCCATGGATTAGGTCTTTGATGAAATGCAACCATTGTGCAAAGTAGAAAAAACTACATTAAAAAAATAATAAGTTCTTCATCAAATGTAACACCACCGTGTAAGCAAACATTAAAATCACATACCTACCTATTTATAGAGATAAAATAAAAAATATAAATTATATAATATTATGCACAACCACCGACATATTATTATTATAGAGCTGTAACAATAAAAGCTACATGGGCTAAGCCACCCTAACTTTTTTAGCCTCCCCCACCCCTGCCATTATTCCTATAATCCTATACTCCCGGCAACAGTAGCTACATTTATACATTTTAATTAAAAATATCGTTTAATTTTTTCATATTAACTATATTATAATGACATTTGTATGTGAAGACTCATCACTGATGACCCTTTAGCGTATGACGTATCATGTCGTCTAGTTTTTACTACATACTAAGTACATAAAAGTTGTTACGAACCTAATTTCATCTAAATTCTAAACGAATCGTACTGTTAATATTTTACGAATAATCAACCTTAAAAAAACTATCATTTTTTGCGATGCGTGAATAGGTATTCAAATTCATCGAAATTTAAATGTCAGACGCTCAAAAAAAATATTACTGGAATTATATTAATTTTTTCTACATTTCTTGAAAGACTTATATAATAACTTATACCACCTATATTTTCAAACTTTATAGGTAGGTATAAAAAAAAATAAAATATTTTAGGAATTTTTAACTACAATATAATTTGCAAATTTTCACGTTTTTGACAAAATAGGTATGTTTTTAAAATTTTAAATACAAACCCTTATAAAAAAATATTATAGATTTACGGCTCACATTTTTTATTAAATCCAGCATAAACTTCTTATAACGAACCTTGTACTAGATTTTCAAGTTTTTTTATCGACATTTATATACATTTATTATTATTATTATTATATGTTATCATGATCGTATCCATTGTGAATTATTTCATACGTTTCCCTCCGTCAAATTCTATTGTCTTTTTATTTTTTACCGTTTTATTATTACTTGTTTTTCCTATGTATACAGCATGCTTAAATTAAAATCAAGATTTTCAAGCGTTCAGTACCAGCTGTATTTAAGCAAATTTATTTTTTTTTAATCTTAAAATTGTATTTTTCATTGATTGTGAGTACCTAGACAATATATTATGCCCATAATATCTTTACATACCTACCTATTCTTACTAATAACTAATAAGTACAGTAAAACCTCGATTATCCGAACTTCCGTTTACGATCCCTCTATCATCCGAATTGCAATTATTTACTTAACTATATCTGAATGCGTTGTCGACTTGTACCGCACTAGTAACTTAGGTATACAGACTTTATAAATATATTATAGGTAGTACCTATTAACAATATTTTTATTATATTAGTAAATCTATTTTTTTGGTTTTTTTTCTGCTAATTCATCCAGTACTTCGTTAGATGTTATAATTATAACCCCACGATGAAGCCATAGTAACTATCGTCCCCTTCTCCCCCCTCCACAAGGACGCCCCTGGCATTGGCATATAGGTACCTAATCGGTAAAAAAGACCAAAGAAAAAAATAACATTGAAAAAATGAACAACTATTTAACAATTTTAGTACATTTAAAATTTTAATTATATAATTTCATATTTATATTATAAACCATTTTTATCATAAAAATAGGCGGGCAAGTGCTAGGGCCTAGGTGGGTACTTTTCTATACAGTAATTAGTGTCTAAAAGGGCCGGATTGTCACTGTAATGTACTAATGTCAAAGCAAACGAATCTAGACCGTTTCATTAATTTAACAATATTAAATATTGGAAAATAACATGTCGTCAACTGACATAATTGAACAATTTGTAAATAGTAGGTACAAATATATAAAATTTTGTATACCCAACCAAGAAAATCTTGAATACAAAGACCATAGGAAGGTAACGATCACGATGTCGAAAGTGACATCGATGAGTAATTATATTAATATTTTTGTATGATCTATGGCTGTCAGCCATAGTTTACAGTTTACAATTTCGGTCAACGGTGCATGACGAAGGAACGGAAGGAACATTTCTCATTAGTATTTTGGCATTCTGCATACCTAGTGTATTTTACAAAAGTGCATTTGGGTATATTTAACAAGACTCTAAAGCATTCAGGTATAGTTTTAACTTTTATTTACACAATAGGTAGGTACGCTTTAATGCCGGGCTGCACGAACAATCACTAAACATTTATTGAATCAATAGTGTGCTAGACGCTATTTATACCTTAAACATGATTTAGTGGCCCATAATGATTGGTCCATTAAACTTTATTGATCCATAAATGTAATACATTTTTCATGCAACCCGGCATTAAAATTCTAAATAGTAGACAACTAGGGTCAATAATTAAATGTCCTCTATAGAATAAAATATATTTACCCGTCCTTGGGTAGTGGGTAGGTACTAGGTATTGGCGTATAGCAGCGCCCTCAACGTATAACACTGCCGTGGCCTGTGAACTGTGTTAGTGATCTGATATCAAAATTCATTTTCCTCCGAAAACGAGATACCTACCGTTTTCCTCTACTGTCCATTTTCCACCAAAAAAATAAAAAATAATTCTTGACCATTTTCCACCAATAAATAATAAATAAAATAATAAAATAGTTAGGAAATATAAATAATTTATGCATATCAAAAAAAAAAAAAATATATATTCTTTATTAGGCTTAATCGACAGCTGATATAGATAGCCGATACCAGAATGTATCAACCGAAAATGTCATCCTAGCAGGGCTTGCATGTGAAAAAAAAATTCTGTTGTGTTCCGCAATTTTTGCGTTAATCGTTATTTAGAATTAAAACGTTATTCAACTTTTGCGTTAATCATTATTTAGAATAGTGTTAATACTTATAAAATTAAAAAATAATAACTATTTCGGGTAGGTTATGGCTCGGATACGAAATATAATATAATAAATTCTTAGATTGTCGCATGATATAAATGTTTCTACAAAACCAATAAACCTTTTAAATAAATAGATTTTAAAATATTTCGTTTTGCATTATTTTTTGTTTAATTATATAAATATATATTTTGTTCATCGTTATGTTTTGTTTTGCGGTGTTTAATTATTTTTGATTACTATCGCTTTCCGTTATAAATTATAATTACGTTTAAAAATTTCAATCGTTTTTGTCAAATATAACGTTATAACCATATTACCATAACGTTATTATAACGTTTGCAAGCCCTGGATCATTATAGCCCTAATCAATCTTTATAATACGGAACGTAATACTACAACACTGGCTAAAATATTGAAGGAAAATAGACATAATTTCAGTCTAAAATAATGTGAAGGAAAATAGAAACCAACCATTTATTTGTGGAGGAAAATTGCCTAAGAATACGGTATCTCGTTTTTGGAGGAAAATATAATCGACCAAAATTTCGACTTTTTGACCTAACTTATAGGGGTAAAGTCAGTGGCGTAACATCCAAATTTGGGCCCAGGAATGAAATTTTTAACGGGCCCCCTCGTCCGTGTATAAAGAGACATGAGTGACATCAATGAATTTATTATATTAATATTTTTGTATGATCTATGGTTGTCAGCCATTCTTAACAATTTGGTTCAACGGTACATTCTGGCATTCTGCATAGTGTACCTATACTTATTTTACAGAAGTGCATTTTTGTATTTTTAACAACTAACAAGACCCTAAAGCATTCAGGTATAGTTTTAACTTTTATTTACATAATAGGTACGTACTAATGTCGGCACTCGGCCTGCATGAACAATCACTAAACATTTATTAAATCAATAGTGTACTAGTTGTCCCTTAAACATGATTTAGTGGCCCATAATGATTGGTCCGTTAAATTTTATTGATCCATTAACTTAATTCATTTTTCATGCAACCCAGCATTAAACTTCTAAATATATTTGACAAATTAATATTTTACATTACATCGTACTTCAAAATCTGTATCAGTTTTTATATTTTTATGTACCTATTATCGTTTTGATTAAATTCTTTGCTTCGCTTTTATGTTTTTTAAATTAATGTACTATTCTATAATGTGAATAACCGTCTTTAAATAATAAAAAATATTTTGACCAACCAATAGATTCCCTTTCCATTGGTTCACATGTTTACCGATTACGCATGAATTACAGAAAAAGTGATATTTGTAATGTGTTAATTTTATATATTAAGTTTTTCTAATGTATAAATAACAAATATATTATTAACATAAATTATATTTGTATGACTTAACCTTTCATGCCATAATCTCAATGTGTCCTTGATAACAATATTCGCTTGTGGTTCTCCTATAAGTATTCAGTGTTATGACTTTGAACTTTTTTTTTCTTTATTGAGTTAAGCCTGGCAACTATGGTTATTAGCTGTTTTTGTTTCTAGGGGGGAGGAATGGTTGTGGTTGTTGTAACAAGTTTTGTAAGTCAGGTAAGGATTTATTGCTAAAAATCCCAAGTGGTCACCCATCCTGGAGCTAGCAACAACAGCCGGTACATACACTCAGAGTGTTTCCGCAGTTGAGTGTACGAACCGTAACACACCGAGCCACACTTAGAACTTTAAATTAAATAGTTTTCCATGCCTTTCACCTGTACAGACTATACGTCCGTTTCTTGAAAACGCGAATTTATTTTTATCTGATGGCGTAACCTTTTATCTAACGCTGTACAACACGAACATAAATTTATTATACTTAAATTCCAGCACATATAGTACGTCTAATAAATAATTATTATTCCATTTATTGTTTGCAAATGATATCTAATATTGTTATATTACCCTTTCCTTCTACTAACAAAATTGAATCGTCATATTATTCATATTCATACTTGAATATTGTTTTGTCAAACAATACGTAATAATTATAAAACCAATTTATTTTACCGCACATATGATCAGATGCTCCTGAGTCAAGTTGGTAACCAACTTTCCTCGATATAGGTAGTTTGTATTAACACTGTTCCAGTTATAAATGCATTGCCTTCATCACTTTTACTTGTTCCCCCGTGTGTTTTCTTAACTTTTTGATTTTTCAATATTTCCCTCATTGGTTTTTCAAATGTCCTGGTAAATTACAAAAATAATAATTACCTGGTTTCCCGGTAGGTAGCTATTTTTATTTCCAAATTTCCAATTCTTCTTTATATTATTTGATGTAAATGCTATAGACTTTTAATTTTACATCACTGTCATAGGTACTTTTTTGTTGTAGGTACTCTTGGTTTTTTAATACTAATAATCTATTCGTTAAATTAATAATTGTTTTATCACCTGCTGGGATAGAGTCCCAAGCACTGTAAAAATTATTATACATATCAGATAAAGTCATTAATATTTAATAAAGTCATAACCATATTAAACTGGTTAATTTTTATACAATATTAAATTGTATTCAACAAATATGTTTTGTTTCTTATTATTACTGTACCTACCATAATATAGAAATTTAAACTTTATTTTAGAATTATTATTCCAAATGGATCCCATAAGACCAACAAGGGGAAAAGCCCGCGGACGTCCTCAATTACCAACCATTCAACCAGGTGTATCAAGTGTATTGAATTTACCTCCTCAAAGAATACAGCAACCAGTTATGGGTACAATGCCATGGCGACCTCGTTCAATGCCGCCACCTACTGGCATACCCCAGCAAAGAGCCCCTAGTCCACTAGGGCCAAGACCTGGGAGGTCTACTGATAATTTACCAAGATCTAGAATGTCTGGTGATAATGCAGCCTTTACACAAGACCCTATGGCAGGAGTAAGAATCTATTCAAATTTTATATTATTTACATACATATTTATATGCAATTTTTTTAAGGTGCAACAAATTACAGAAGGTCTCAGAAATTTGATTGGAGGTTGTATATCTTTTATATAGTCTGTTCTTTAAATTAATAATATCTAAATGACATAACCAACTCATCTCTTATTAATTCAAGTTCATAAAGACAATACTGTTGATTATGAAAAAACCTTAATTGTTATTATTATACATAACATACCTAGTTAGTGCTATTATTTAACAAAAGGTTTTCATTTAGCTAATTGTATAGATAAATTCATTACAATTCGTTAAAATATTAGGTAGGTACCTATACTATTTTATATTTATAAAAACTTCCTTAGATGGTCAACTAGTACCGCTAGGACGTGGATCAATACGAGGGCAAAGACAGATTGATGAAAATTTTAGAATAAAAAGACCTGAATCTTCATTAGGTGATATTGGAAAACAAGGTAAGGTTTGATATTTTAATAAAATACATAAAGTACATTTATAAAAGAATCGTCTAGAATGTAAGGTTACAACACTGTAAAAAATCAAAAAATTCATATTTTTAAATTAAATTTGCTGAATATAATATGCCAAAATATGTGATTATTTCTCCGAAAAATTGTCACCACAGTTTTAAAGGCTTGGTACCCGCTTTTGGTATGTTCTCATATATATTTTTCTCCACCCCATTAAGCTACATTTCCACAACTTTGATCTCATTGACTGGTCAGTTTTCGTAATATATACAATTTATACTATATTACATAGTATACCCACGTCCTACATATTATAATTTATAGAAAAACTGTATTTTAATATACTATCAGGCTTGTGTATCGGAGTTAAAATGTACTTTACTAAAAAATGTTTGCACAGAGGGCTCTAAAAAGATTAATTTTGAATTATTAAATTATATATTAAATGATCAGGACTCAAATTTCAATGCTCTAATAAAATATTTTTAATTAAATTAATTCACTTGGAATATTTTTATTTTTAAAGAACAAAAATTTGATATTGATATAAATAAATATTAAAAATGTAAAAATAAGTATACCTATAGGTGTTTTTAACACGTCATTTTGTCATAATTTTATAACTAAAAAAAATAAATGAAAATAGACTGTGAAATAGACATTTGAATTTATTACACTGTATATAAGTGTTTCTCTAGAATTTAGAAATTAAAATTAGGTCTGTTTGACTTCGAATAAGTTTTTATTGAACAAAAATTAACTCTTTCTTATTTCTAATATTTGACTTAATCTTTTTTTTATTATTTAGGTTTGTTTATTTTTCAATATTTTTATGGTTTAACTTTTTTTTATCATTTCTTGTGACCATCTAAAGATAACCTGAAAAAATTTACTAAATATGTTTAAAATACCATACAATTTAATAAATCTAATAAAAATACCCTAACAAAATGTGGTCTGTGTATATGTAATTGATACACATTGTAAAGCATTCCAAAAACAAGATGCAATTGCATAGAAATCCTAGCCTTAGGGTAAATGTACATTATATAATATATACTTAACCAATAATACTTATTATTTGTTATTTTAATAAAAGAAATAATTCACTAAAATTACTTTTATTATTATATAAGTACAATGGTAAAATTGATGATTGTGCCAAATTGATTGTAATGAAATGTTTTAAAGTAAAATTGAAAACATTAATAGTATTTACATTGTGGTTATGTATTATATACTTCAGGAACTTCTGGACAGCCAGTAAAATTGTTGGCAAATTGTTTTCCCATCACATCATATACTAATTGGTGTTTGTATCAATATCGAGTTGACTTCAGTCCTGAAGAGGATAGAATTAGTACTAAAAGAGGATTATTGGGTCAGCATCGTAAACTTTTAGGAGCATATTTGTTTGACGGAACTATGTTATTTTCTGGCACTCGATTTGATCCATCTGTAAGTTGTTGCATAAAGTTAACTTTTTCACTGCTCCAGATGTATTATTAATTTCCTGTATTTTATATGTTAATCATTTGTCGTAAACCGGAAAATTATAAAAACAACCTGAATCACATTATTTTTAATTTAAATAATTAGATCATAGAGATCTCAACATTAAATTATTTATTGTTGTTACATACCTACAGCGGTCGCAGAGCATAAATAGTGAATCAGTAAAAAGGTTAATGATTAATCAAATGTTTTTATTTTATTGGTTATTATTGTAATAATACTATTACAACAATAACCAAGGATAATCAAGAACCATTGACCAATAAATAAAGTTTAGGGAACCCCTAGCTCACTCATAAATTGGCTCATTATACGGTTGATGATTATAAATTGAAATATTTTTGTTTAGACTTTTGAACTTACATCTACACGTCGTCAGGATGATGAAAAAGTGATAATTACAGTTAAATTCACAAATGTAATAGAAACTGGTGATTATGCAAACATACAAGTTTTTAACTTACTCTTGCGTAATTGTCTTCGTCATCTCAAACTAACAATGATTGGAAGGAATTTTTATGATCCAGAAGCCAAAGTAAATTTGTAATTTCATAAGTATTTATTTGTTATTTTTCTGACCCCTTATAATTGCTTTTAGATTAATATGCCTCAACATAAGCTTCAACTCTGGCCGGGTTATGAAACGACTATCGGCAGGTATGAAGATAATATTTTACTCTGTGCAGAAATTTCGACAAAAGTCATGCGTCAAGAGACAGTATTGGACTTTTTAAATCAGTGCACCGTTAATAGAAATTTCAACAAAGATTGGATGGTGTGTTTATTATGATTTTGAAGGGTTTCAGTAAAATTTACCTTCAATGAATAATTAAATGATTGATATTATAATTTTTTTTAGATAAACTTTAAAAGAGGTGTCGTTGGTACCACAGTTATGACAAAATACAATAATGAAACATACAGAATCGATGACATTGATGAAAATGCTGACCCAAATTCTGAATTTAGTAAAAAAGATGGATCTAAAATGACTTACATGAAATATTACAAAGAAGTACATAACTATAATGATTTATTTTAATTATTGTAGACCTAAATTAACATAATATTGATTACTGTTTTAGAAATGGAACATAACAATTCGTGAAGGCAGACAACCGATGTTAATTTCAAAAAATAAAAAATCTGTAAGACGATTTGGAGCTGAAGATACGTTGGTGTACCTTGTTCCAGAACTATGCATCATGACTGGTTTAACTGATGCCATGAGGTAGATAAATTGGTATTTTAATTCCAAACTTTTAATTTATGTGCATTATCTTGTTTTAAATTATAGAAATAATTTCACACTTATGAAAGATATGGCCATACATACTCGTGTGAATCCCAAAGAACGAGTGGAAAGATTAATAAATTTTTCAAATAGACTTCTTTCTACACCAGATGTAATTAACATTATTTATATAACTAGTTTTTAATTTTTTTTAATTTTGGGTTCATTTTTATTTAAGTCTGTAACCGAATTGAAAAGTTGGAATCTGACGTTAAGTAACAAGTTGGTTGAACTCACTGGTCGTACATTACGACCAGAGGCAATTCAAAGTCGTTATAAAGGCTATACTGGTGGTGAGGAAGCTGATTGGACAAAGCATTTACGCTCTTTACCAATGTTTACATCTGCCACTGTAAAGAATTGGTACATTCTAGCTCCTAGAGATTGTTGCCGAGAAGTAGAAACATTTGCTCAAAATCTACAAAAAGCAGCACAAGGAATGAAATTTGTATTACCCAGGCCTGCTATGTAAATATTTTTTTAATTTATTCATTTTATAAAGCTCACAAATATAATCTTTAGATTCCCTATGGTTGATGGGAAATCAAATACGTTTTTGATCAATCTGGAAAAAGTAATTAATGAATCGAATCCGTCATTGATTTTATGTGTTATTCCGTCAGCACGTGGTGATATTTATAGTATGATTAAAAGAAAACTTTGTATTGATAGAGCCGGTATATTTCTAATATATATGATAATATTTATTTTATAAAATTAAATGAATTTATAATGAATATTTATTTTCAGTACCGTCCCAAGTAGTACTGTTAAAAAATGTGCAAAAGAACAATTTGTCTGTTTGTACGAAAATTGCTATACAAATAAATTGTAAACTTGGAGGTGCCCCTTGGCTAGTTACCATTCCTCAAAAAGTAACTTAATTAAAATGGAATTTATGAATTAAATTGGAATTACTTTTATTCATATACTTTTTTAGGGGATGATGATAGTTGGTTTTGATGTGTGTCATGACACCCAGCGGAAAAACATATCATTTGGAGCTTTAGTGTCAACCATGAATGATGCTCATACAAGTTACTTCAGTTGTGTGGAACCACATGAAAGTGGAGAGGAACTATCTGTTCATTTTGCTATAGGCATAAGCAGTAAGTATTTGTTAATTCGTCAATTGTGGATTTTATTAGTTAACTTTTATACATTTTTCCAGATTTTTATATTGATATTCCTTATTTTTGAAAACACATTATATTATTAAGCTAATAACTTACTATAATATTATATTTAGTTAAAATTATATTCCATTACTCAGTTACAACTGTAATAATTTACCAGTAGTTGGCTTGATCAACAAATCCGCTTAAGGCTACCTAGGTACTAAAGTACTACAGCCAAGTTTAGTAACATTTCACTAGCATTGCAGAAACAATGTACCTACCACTTATCGACTTATCTAATTTTTAGATCTCATTTTGTAGTTGATTAAATATTACAAATAATAGTGGAGAGTAGGGCAAGTTGATTGATTTAACACCATTTGACGGTATGCTAAAAGCAGTAGACCTATGTATCAACAACAAGTTACAAGTGTACTTGACAAGTTACAATATATTAAACCATGTTAATATGTTATTTTAATATATTATATCTATCAAAAGTTATTAAAAAAAGATTTAATTAGTTTTATAGAATTTTATTCAACAAAACCAATATAGTAGTCAACTTGCCCCATTAAAATGTTATCTTGCCCCAGCCATAAAAAAGCTCGAAAACAGTATTACTCGGTTGAGTAGAATTCACCAATCAACTACTATTAAACTATAGGACTAAAAATAAACATCATAATTTCCTCTACCTAGTTGAAAGAATGAGGAATAAGTATTAAATAATCAAATAATTATTTAACCACAAAATATTAAAATTTGATATAATTTCTGTTTTTCTTTCTTAAATTTCGAAGTCATTTAACTAGGTTATCATCTTTATTAAAGTTTTATAATTGTAGAAATTAAATTATTATTATTATTCATTATGTGTACATAGGTATTTTATATGGCGTAGGCTGTAGGTAAACGAGCAAAATAGTTATGAAAATTTTTTTTTTTTTCAGAGGCATTGACCAAGTATAGGAGTAAAAATGGTACATTACCTACTTCCATAGTTGTATATAGAGATGGTGTTGGAGAAGGCCAAATATCGCATGTCCATAAGATAGAAGTTAAACTTATGCAGGTAGGTTTTGTTTAAATTATTTGAAATTGTATAGGTATTGTGGTTAATTTTTTATGTTTTTTATAGACTGCTTGTGAACAATTTTATGGGGCAAGTTCTGTCCCATTTGCATTTGTTATAGTCACAAAACGAATTAGTTCAAGATTTTTTGCTCCTAGTAATAGAGGGACTGAAAATCCTCGACCCGGTACAATTATTGATAGCGTTGTAACAGACCCAACTAAGTAAGCCCTACATCAATTATTTAACCTAAATGTGTACATTTTATTAAAATGGGATCAAAGTAACTTGTATTGGTATCTTATAGTTATTTTTATATGTCTTTTGTTTGTCATACAGTAAAACAGTAGTAGTAAAAAATAATCAAAAAAAATATAATGCTTAAACATTATGAATTACAGGTACGATTTCTTTTTGGTTTCACAACATGTAAAACAGGGTACAGTAACTCCTACATATTATCAAGTTATTGAAGATACACTTCGACTTCCTCCAGATATAATGCAAAGACTTACATTCAAGTTGACCCATATGTACTACAATTGGTCGGTTAGTATACCTTTTGGTGTGTTAATTTTTAGTACTTATACCCATGCATTTTGTTTAAATCATTCCTAGGGTACGGTTCGAGTTCCTGCTCCATGTCAGCTGGCTCACAGGTTGGCATTCCTCACTGGGCAGAGTCTCAGACGTTCGGCCAACATTGGATTGGATGAGTTGTTATACTTCCTTTAATATCTTTTTTTGTCTTACAATATGTCATTCAACTATGATTGCTGTTTATAATAATAATTTTTTATGAAGAAATCTTAAAATTTTATTTTATTAATGTTTTTGAAAAGTATTTTTATTTTTAAGTAAATTACACTTATTGTTTTTTTTTTTTTTTTTTTTTTTTTATTAATTGATAATAGATATACTATTGATTAATAATTGTATTTAAATTTCAACATTTATTATTTTAAACGTTTTTGTATTATTGGTTGATAATAATAAACTTTTTTAGTACTTTTTTCTTATAATATGTCATTCAACTTGCTGTGTAAAAATATCTTTTATGTAGAAACTAGAAGTATTTAAATTGTAACGTTGTACTTTTCTTATATAATATTACTGTTACCTTTTATTTTTTTATTTTTTTTCAAATAAATTTCTTCTTGGCTTTATAATATTTACTGTTTTTTTTTTTTATTATATATTAATTCATTTACTACCAACACATGTTTAGTATCTTAGTTGAATGTTTCTTGTTATGCCGTATTGATTATGATAACTCGACTATTTATGACTAGATTTTGTATTCTGTTATTCTGTACAGTCTATGACACTGGCATATGCAATACTTTACCAGATCCGATCACAGTACTTTTTTTTGCTCGGCCGAGTATACAATTAAGTGGCCTAAAATTGAAGATCACACATTTCAAAAGTTTGGAAAATTATATTGATTAGTCATATTTTAGATTCTGAGCGATGAATGTATTTATTTTGCTTGGTTTTTGTGCCTGTACCTAACACCTATAATAAAGGTGCCTACACAAAAAGTAATAGAAAAAATGCTTCAATCTTATACAAACAACATTAATATTAACATTTATTATAATATTGTCATGCTATAAAAATGACACTAAGTCAAGTTGAACTAACATTGTTGGTAAACGTTGCTTGTTTTAAACTTTTATAGTTAACATGGTCACGAATCAACAAATTTTGAAATAGTATTTACCTACTTAAAAGTATTCCAAGTATAATAAATAATAATATTTGTCAAACTTTAAAAAGGATTCAAAATTTAGTTTTTTCTATACCAAAAGTTAAAGTTTTCAACTACCTAAATAAACAAATCCATTTTGAAATATGTATTGCCTATTAAAATAGCCATCTATATTCTTTTTTTATTTTTCATAAACGAGACATGTCGCACCTGCATGTGTTGTCTTCGTTTTACAGATGACATAGCAAATTTTCGTTCGACAGTTTTAATAGTGTGCTGTTAGTTTTGATATTAGAGTGATAGAGTAAATTGCCCTATTATCAAACAATTAGGTAGCAACATTATCTGTGTTCTCTCTTTATTTTTTTACGATATTTTAATTTTTAAGTGAATTACCTATAAAAAAAATTATTATAAAAATGATTTAATAATTAAAATACATGTTTTTGTATAATGCAAAAGTACTTCAGAATCTATACACTATTGTTATCGGTGCATATTATTTAAAATAATTTTAAAATATTGGCTTTGTATATAAATTATCATTTTTATTTCCTGCCTTAACCTCAGAGTACCTATTTCTGAGGGAAATAATTGGGTACAAATTCTGAAAATGCTTTTACAATACGGTACAAATTATAGTACAATTAATGGAAAAAAAAATTATTTAGTTATGGTGGTGCTGGGGTAACGTTATCCTGGTACCACATCTGAAAAATTGATTTTTCCTAGGGGAAGTATTTAGGTACAAATTCTGAAAATAGTGGTACTAATCGGTACAAATTATAGTACAATTAATGGAAAAAAATTTTTTTAATAAAATGCATTATTCAGTTATGGTGGTGCTAGGGTAACGTTACCCTGGCACCCCAGAAAAAATTTGACTTTTCTTTTGGAAATATTTAGGTATAAATTCTTAAATTATTGGTACAAATCGGTACAAATTATAGTACAATTAATGGTTAAAAAAAAATAAAAAATTCGAACAATGGGGTGCCAGGGTTACCCACCTATTAAATTCCTTTATTCTTTTGTAATATTAATTTTCACCGCGGTATAGATTATGCGAATACTTGATACTTACTACGTAGGTTTAGGCAATATTTCAAGTTACAATATTGCAATGTCATAAATAGACTATGGAGCTCAAATTTAATTTAATTTAAAACATAATTGCTTATTGGTGGTGATTATTCGTTGCTCTAAATTTTAGTTTACTTATTGACAATAGATATCGTTAATAGACAAGAGTCAAAATTAAAATAATAACTCGACCGGTGGTAGCGGCTGCGTAATTCTAGGTCATTACATATATTGGTATTGGTAACAGTAAAATACTAAAATGTATTCAATATACATATACAAATTAGTAAATTACCAATGCCATGGCTGCACCATCAAGACAATAAAATTTATCCGTATAATAACATAAACTATAATAACATAAACTATAATAAATGACAGGGGGTTACTCCCTTGCTACTGTAGGTGTAGAAAATAAAAGACCGATTACAATTAATTTTTTTTTAAATTTTAATATTGTATTCACGTTTGTCTATATTTTAATGTCATTCGGGTTGTGAACGCCGATAAAGGGTTCAAAATTAAAATATGTGCTTTCAAAATTGAACCAAACACAAGTTGCCATTTAATAATAATAATAATATTATTTACTTTACATTTTTACTACATATATCTATATCTATATCTATATATTTTATAATATAAAATAGAAGATCTTTTTTGTATATATTTCAAAAAGTAGCCTGTAGGTAATCAACCGATTTTAGTATAGTTTTAGAATTGGCCTGGTCTCGGGGAAGGTTTTAATGTATAATACGTCTTAGAAAAATTATTTGGATTGCCGATACTAAAAATATAAAAAATGTAATGCTGTTCATTGGTAATCCGTAATCGTATCACTCGAGAACGGCGGGACTGATAGGGCTCATTATTTTTAAAAATCTTTAAAGATCTTTTTAAAAATCGAATAAGGCTTCTAAGGCAGACCAATTGGAATTGTTGCCCTGGAAATTTTAAAATTCGGGGAAAACTGAAAGTTCTTAGTTGACCGACTGACTGATCAACGTAGAGTCTCTTAAACGATACCTGAACAATTGAAATAATAATGAACCTAACTAAAGAATTTGTATATAATATATACCAATTATCAAAACCTATTACCAGTTACCACTAGTGGATATTTAGATCTAGGTGATTTATATTCTTTCCACATTAGACCAGTTTTAATGTATTTATCCTTATAATTTATATATTTATTTTCCGGAATTTTTCCAATAACTTGTTTTTTAAATCAAACGAGATCATTTTCTAGCATTTATTAAAATAAGTATGAATGGCTTGAATAGGTATAGTATTAAAAACAATGCTATATTATGCTATACTTGTGGTTTACTTTCAAAAGACCATATTGATGAAATATTTAATTTAGTTCAAAAATTTGAAAAAATGTAGTTTTTCGTAAAAAATTTATTCGACCTACTCTTTAATACTAATGTCTAATATTGGAAAATAAATAACTTTTAGTAATAATATTATATAAGATATACTTAGTAATATAGGCTCTACTCTCTGAACGTTTTTCATAAATACAATGATTTTATATCATTGAATTAAAATTTCACACATACATTACTCACCAGTCACCACTCATTGTATAATCTCAGGGGGGTATTTACGGGGAGTCTAGGGGATCAAATCTTCCCCCCTCTATAATATATATAATATGCAAATGTTTTTCGGAGCCTTAACTTAGGCCTCTAACTTTAAAGGGGAATTACCTCTTTCCGCCAAAAGTGTACTTTAACCTTTTTCCCCAATTCACTTTTCCTCCAAATCATAAATTGTTCGATTCCATTATTCGCCAAAGTCGTACCTTTCCCTTTTCTCCTAATTTATTCAGCTTTCCATCGAATGAAAAAAGTTGTAAGTACGATGTTCGTCAAAATATGTTAATGTCAATTTTTTTTTTTGTTTGTTCTATAATTATATATATATTACTTACCATAATTTCCACCCAATGATAAATTTATCACTAATACACTGATCATCGGAATTATTTCCCAAACACTATCGATTTATATTGGTGATCTTGCTTTATATATCAGTTATATTGTTATAGTTGTACGATACGTACGAAACCAATCGTTATTGTATAAAATCCTAAAGTGGCTTTCTATTAAAATATTGTTCTCGATGAAGTATAACTATTGAATTTATTACTACTTTTGAACCGAATCGAGTTGATAACAGTGAAATATAATATTGATAAAATAACATTTTAGTGTATTTCGTTAGGCAAATGTTTTATTTTGTCAGTAAAAACTACAATGATTTTTGAACCTACTATAAACTACACATCGTAACAGAATGGTTGAATTCATTGTAAGTAAACATGGAAAAACATTATTAGTTTTAGATAATTATAAATTTATTATTGAATCAGTTAACAAATCCACTGGTTGAACTCGTTGGCGATGTATTACAAAACATTACAAAACAAAGGAAATAAAGGAAATAATGCTATGAGGCACATGATGGTTGTGAAAATTTAATTCATAAACATGAGCTTTATATCCGGACACTTATGTCAAGTCAAATTGTAAACAGTGCCAGTAAGAAAAAAGCAGTGATTGATACCAGATATAAACCAAACAAATTTATACTAAAAGAGATTAAAAAAAATTTAGAAGCTTCGCAATTCCCTACAATAGACATAAATAGGCTGAGGAAAAATATAAATGAAGCTCGACGAAAAGTGCTACCTGCCAAACTTACCAATTTACATTTTTAGAAACAATAGATATAAAAACAAAGCAAGGTGAACATTCTTTGTTAATTAATTATCAACAAAAAAAATTGTTATTTTTCCATGTCATACGAATATTAATTTATTCCTAAAAGAAATTGACATGTAATTATATATGGATGGAACATTTAAGTATTCAGCACGGTTTTTAAACAACTGTTCATGATTCATGACCTCGAAAATGGATCTCTATATCCCTTTGATATTTTTCTGATTAATGAAGTACAAACTGAAGTCTATGTTAAATTTGCAAGTACCCATCTATACGAGATCGTCGAGTTCGAGACAGACATAATCGAAATAAACAATTTATAATTGAGTAAATAAATGGCGATCTTTAAGTATTTTAATCTTATGTCAATATTTATATTTATTTTTTCTTACATTTTCAGACATGGCTTTGTAATGTTGTAATATTATGTACCTAAATATCATATAACTATAGTATTTTATATGAATGTTAATTATAAAATATATGATTGCCATGTACCTATGTGAAATAAAAATAAAAATATAATTTTACTTTGATTTATGAATAGTAGGTACAATATTTCTGGTCAGGTGGCACTGCTGGAAGCCTTCCTATTATGTTATTTTATGTCTAATGTTCTTATGTCACCACACTTACTCATTTAAACCTTGCCTGTTGTATAGATTGTAAATATTCTTTTTAAAATAAAAAAAATTTAATAAGAAAAAAAAAAGGTACAATACTTTTTAATAGTGGTAAGAAAAACTTTTATTATAAATCATGTAGGTATTTAATTTACACAATAATTTTCATTTTATATGTAAATTATAATATGACTGATATGTATGTGAAATAAAAATAAAAATATAATTTCAATTTGATTTATAAATAGTACGTATAACATTTTTTAATAGTGATAAGAAAAAGTATTATTATGAATCCTGTATTTAATTTACAAAACTATAATATGACTGACATGCATATTATATGTATAATATATAAATATTATTCAAATACTAGACTAACTTTTTTGATTTGGCGGAAAAGGGCGAGGTACACTTTTGGCGGAAACCTTACATGCCCCTTTAAAGGCGGGGATACTAGATAAAATCATATCCTCCCCCCAATACAAAAACCTAAATACGCCACTGTAGAACCTGACCGCCAGTGAAACATGACAATAATCATTATTCCGTGGGAAATGTGTCCATCCAATCTGTCCAAAATCGTAATAGAAAACGTCGTTATCATCAAGATAAAATGCCTAGGTAAACGGTAGATATTGGTTATCATCAGTGGCGTATATAGGGGGGCCTAACCCCCTAGACCAGAGCCATTGCATGTATATTTACACTGTTTACAGTTTTTCGCCATGATTAATTTCGAGGGGTTGATTAAAATCGTTTTTGAGAAATCAACAAGGAAATGTTAGATTGTCAAGACTTGCTTTGATGTTCAATTCAATATTCATAGTAAAATAACATTAAAATATATAAATGAAACTGTCAATATTTTTTAAAAAAGAATCAAATAATTAATTTTACATAATAATTATAAAATTAAATTGTATTAAATTTTTATTTGTATTGTATATTATGTCTTAATTATTAGTCCTAGCTCCCTAAAAATGTACAGTTATGGCTATGTTAGTCGTGTTATGCTTGACTAGTGATAAATTGGCCCATAGTGAAAATAATTCGTATATACGCCACTGGTTATCTTCATATTTGTTATACACTAAATACTAATACAATCTATTACTCTAAACTATAATATTGTTTTCGTCTATTGATCATTTGTATTTATATTCCTAAGATATCATTTTTTTAATACATAGGTATCTTTTTTGTATTTTTTTTTATATAACAATCCTTGCTTCATTCAGCTAGTGCATCACAATAATAATAATAATAATATATTGACATACTGTAATAAATAAATTATGATAATTGATAATAGGTATTATAACATATATTTTTATATCACATATTTTATACAGTATAATAATATTTATTATTTTTTTTTTTTAATTGATTTAAGCTCGGTGACTTTGGCCATTAGCTGTATGGTTTTTTAGGTTTTTATGTCGGTATATAACAATAGTGTGTGTTAGTTTGGCAGAATTTTCGATCGGGCACCCATAGGTATCTGCCGTAATGGGGATGGCGGCACTTGTTCTCCGGACACCGCGTAACTTGCCCGGAGAAAAATGCCACCCGTGACCGAGTTATCGAACCAGCGACGGCTGAGTCGCCGCCGACGCCTTAGACTCCGTCCCTCTGTAATAATATAATAATATTATATTATGTATTGCCCACTACGTGTGCACGCAGCTGGTCATCGTAATATCTTCATGAGACTGGTAGTCGGTGTTCGCTCGAATTGAAGATGCGTTCATTGTCTGGCGGCCATATTTTACGGTTGTTGTTCAGATTTAATTTTCCAAACTAAAAAAATGTACCTGTGGAATTTACATACTATATTATACGCCACCTGTGGATCGGATTAATTTACATGTGACCCCTCCATCGGTAGGCAGCAGGTTGGTCGGACCGGTTTACCTCTTTAGAATAAAGAAAAAAATATTATATTTTATGTCTCACCTATAGAAACGATGAAACATATCATTGTTTTTACTCACAATTATTTTAACATTGAATTAATGAAAAATAGTACCAACTTAAATTGTCAACAAAATGGTTTTAAACCAATGTTAGTTTATTGCAACCGATCTTCACGGCAATGCTACTTTTTTTATAATAGATATTATTGGATAATATCATAATTATTTGAAATCCATGAATAAAATATATGAATAATAATATTCAAACAATCAACCTTGTTTATTTTTCATAGTATTAGGGTTCTATTTGCATTTTGTTCGCATAAATTATTTATTGCCAACGTTTTTAGTTACTAAATTATTTTTATCATTTATGTATAGGTAGGTATAGTTTAATGCAGAAAGAAGATATTATATTATCGAATAGATCGGTAAAAGAACGTATGGTTTTAGAATTTTACTCAAAGAACTCCAAGTTAAATGTACAGTGTCGCGAAACCGTTGTTGATATTGTCATTGAATACCTTCTTCAAAATAAAATGTACCTACACAAGCAAGGCTGGGCAAGTTAACGATATTTCGATCGGCCAGTTGAGGATTATGCCATGTGTCGTCATGGCATTACGGATACTATATAGGTATGCTACGCCGCCATATTGCGACTAATATGTGGAATGTGGATATTACGAATTTTTCCCATTTTATTTTGTCGTCGATAAATGAACCGTGTAATGGTGGCGTGGTATACGCATCGTGACGTCGTATCGTTGCTTGTTCTACCAAGAATTGTGGTCGTGTACCAAGGTTAATAGTTATATAGATATTATATATACATAGTGATCCACTTAACGTAAGACAGACACTTGTTACACGAAGAGTAGATGGTTAAACGATTAAGACGTGTCCTACGTTAAAAGGATCAACCTGTATACAGATATATAAATATTATAACCGTGGTCGTGTTGTACACTGTTGCCGGTGTGATAGTAGCGTCATTATCGTCCCGGCAATAGTGTTTGGCGTCTCGTCTGGCATTCTCTGCGCGTCTGCCGTCCGGCACTGGTCTACTCGTCTCGCGTCTGTCGATCGGGTTGTTTATATTTTGTTATAATATTGTATGCGTTTAATAATGTCTGTGCTTCGTTCGTAAAAGGTTCGCAACACTTGCAACAAAAGTCTGTATGCCGAAGGTTTAAACGATCAAGAAGCCGGTATGTACTGCTGATCTCATTTTCGTTATTTATGTGTTTGATTGGCCGTCTCGATATTTCGTTTGAAAAGAGTTCGGCCAAATATCTAAATCATTTTCATATAATATTATATCTGCTCGAATCGCAAAAGTTGTAAGTCCAAAATGGTACATTTTACAGGAGAGGAAAATAACGCTTCAAACATTTTGTCAGCCTAAATATCTCGTATCTCCGTCGTTCTTACGAATTTTTCTAGGCCTTAGAATAATTACGTCGGAGATGCTGCGATATATAATTATCAATTACGTAGTTGATAAAATTAAACAGTTTCAGTTTCAACTTCGAATTTTCATTAGTATTACTACCTATAATATTTACCTATACAGTTTGCAATCTTTTATTTTTTGTTAGGTACCTACATAATAGTAGGTATATTATATTTTTTCAACTCGTTTTATTGTTTCTCCACATTTAATATTATTTTCCATTTTAATAACTGCTTAAATCTTTGAATATAAAAAAATTCTTACTCTAATTGATTGTGTTTTTTACTTTATCTATGAACTATTTAGTCAAGGATAAATTCAGCACATCCCGTTACAAATGTTATTAAATCATAACACAATTAACATGACATCGTCAAAGCTAATAACATAAAAACGATTCTGCCAATTCTGTACTAATAAGATGTCGTCAACCAGTACTATTGAAAATTCTAAAAATACTGGTTTGTAAAAAATAAATAATAATTATAGGCATGTGAGTATACCTATTATAATTTTATTTTTTTGTTCTATGATAGGTATGCTTACTCGAAGTTATTCAGATCGAAGTAATGATCAGAATCGAGATGCTAATAGTCACCCTGAACGTGATTATGATCAATTAAAAAAACAATGTGCTACAGCAATGAACGAGTTGATGATGTTGAAAAGGTATACTATTATTTTAATCTTAAATCTGAAAACAATTTAAGCATTACACATTTTGTTTCGTTAACACAGACAATACGGAGAAACACTGCAAAGATACAACCAGACAAGAAAAGAATTAGAATATTATGATAGTCAAAATCAAGAGTTATCTTCATTCGGCAATAGATCTGAAGAGGTACATATTTCTTATTGATTTTACAGAGAATTATTATTTTATCCAATTTCAAAATGTCTTTGTAATTTGTATAGGTATTAATAAAGTAGTTAAATAATAGTGGGACCACTATTTATAGAGTTACTGATATTTTAGTAGATTACTGCCTAAAAACTGTTTGTTCAGCATATTAGGTATTAAGAATTTCAGTTCAGTATTTTTGATCTTGTCTAATACTCTAATCAAATTCTTAACACATATGTACTATATAATGTCATAATATTAATTGTTATGCTGATTAGTAAATACATATCTAATTTTGATATATTAATTTTTTAGCCTATATTGTTTATTTTTTTAAGCTTTTGTTAACTTTAATTATAACACTTTATAAGATAACAATATGTATCTTATTATGTCTTGATGGTTTATAGATTTTGGAAGGAGAACATATTTGAAGTAAAAGTTGAATAATGTAAAAGGTCATACATTTAGTTTAATTTCTGTGCTCATTTTGGTACTGGTTTGTTATAGCCCCGCCATCCATATAACAGTAAATACATAATATAAATATGAAATAATTCGACTAAAAATACTTACCGTTACTATGAGGTACCTAATAATCAATGATCAAAAACTATTTCATAGTTAGTGTGCCAGATAGATCAGAAGTTTCATTGATACCTATCATTAACCGATATATTAGACATGGTTCAACATTTTTTTCTGACAGCTGGTAAGCTTATACTAATTATGTAAGCTTATGCAACAACATAGATTTCAACATAATTAAGTTTATCATAAATACAATATTGTGTGACAATAATTCAGGAGCCCACATACAAAATGTCGAGAGAATGTGATGGTTGGCTAAATCGGGCAAAAATCGTAACAAAAAACGTAGATGAACTGATATACATATTTTAGACTCTATAACATGGCAGAATTTATGTGGCGATCAAAACTTAACAATATAGTGATCATAAGAGAAACCATATACATTTTTATACATTTTTTCATTTTTTCATTGTTTTATACCTACTTATACGATATATTTATTATAATCATTTTTTAATTTTAATTTTTTAATATTACGTCAATATATCTGTCATCGAATTATTATTATTATGGAATAAATAAATAAATGTATTAATTGTTATACCGGTGGTGGGGGCCGCGGGGCTATAACAAACCAGTATCCTCGTCTTTCTAAACTTATGGTAGCCCCAATAAAATGTTCAAAAAACTAACTTTTTATAATATAATTTTTTATGCTGAATATGATGGAACAATCAGATTTGGACAATCATACTTCATACTTATTTCAAGATTTACTCTAATCTAATATTTTATAAGTTAAATTTGCCACTGATACTTTAATAAAAGTATATTGATATTAACCCCATGGGCTATTTTTACCCTACAATTACTACAAAAATAAAATAGTCTTTTGATTTTTTCTAAATTTTTATTTAAGTTTTAAACATGCCAGGCACAAATACATTAACTAGATACTAACTATTATGATAACAATATAGTTGAAATCACAATACACTTTAAATGAGTTCATGTATGGTGAAATAAACAAATTAATTTTTATATTACTTATGTTTTCCATCATTCTATTGCAGGGAACATTACTTACATATTTAATACAACATTTGTTTTTTGGTATTTACTTTTTCAATAATATATTTAAGCATAGATAAAGTTATAAATTATAACATTTAATATTTTTAAATTGTATTTTGATATAATTTAAATATTTTTCAGGATATTCCTGAAGGTGATACAGCAAGTGGTGATTCACTTAATGATCACTCCATGCCATATGATTCAACGCTAGAAGATTATAAAACTTTGAAAGAGGAATATGAAGACTTGCGCACTACACATTCAGCAGCTGTTGTTAAAATGGACATGATGAAAGATGAAATTAATCAACTAAAAAAACAATGTAATGAATTATCGAAGGAACGGGATATAGCTGTTCGAGAAACAGAGGTTTGTGATCAACAGCGTATAACTGCTTTGGGTCGATGGAATATCACAATTAAAGAACGTAATTATCTTCAAGATGCTATACAAATAGTTCAACAAGAACATAAAGAAGCAGTCAATAATATGAAAGTTGCTGTTGCTGATAGTGTAAAAAGTAGAACAGAACTTAAAGAATTGAATAAAACTCATGATGATGCTGTTAAAGAATATAGACGCATTATGAGTGAGCGCGATATTGTTAATAATGAAATCGAAAAGCTCTCTGAAGATTTATCTCAAGCTTACAACAAAAATAAATTATTGGAAAATGAAATAAAATCTCTTAGAGATGAAAAAAAAACTCTACAATTGCACGTTGAATCATTATTACGTGAAATATCATCAGCATTACATGATCGTGATAAAGCACTTAAAGAATGTAATAATTATCAGGAAAGATTTGGAGAGGTAACAACTAAAATTGAATCTCAAAGAGAATTTAAGAGTCATTTATATTATGGCTTGAGTAGAGAAATAGAACATAGAAAACATTCACAGGAACATGAAGCTTCTTTAGATTTATTTAACTCTTGTCAAAAAGAACGTATGAATAATCTGGATCAAGCTAATCAAGAAATTGAACGTTTAAGAAAATTAGCAGATAAATATCATTATGAATTAGATAAGTCTCTAGAAGAAGCAGAAGTATCTAAAAGACGCCGTGATTGGGCTTTTAGTGAACGCGATAAAATTGTGTTAGAGCGTGAAAGTATACGAACCCTCTGTGACAGTTTAAGAAAGCAGCGCGATGATGCTGTAAGCAAGTTAACTCGTGTTTTTAGAGACTGGGATAACATAATGAAACAAAAAAGTGATACAGCTAAAAATCACAATGATTTTAAGTATGATAATAATAGTTTAAAATCCAATTTCTTTCTTATGCAAGTATGTTTTCTTACTTTGTAGGGAAAAAATGGGATCTCAATTAGAAAAAGAAGTTCGCTTACTAAAATTACAGGCTACTGGTTGCTATAGTCAAGATTCTGCAATAGATACCGACCTTCAAGACTATGATACAGAAATATTAAATATTGATTTGGTAAGTGTTATTTAAAATATTATCAGTTTAGGTATGATTTAATGTAAATGTATATTTTCAGGGTGTTTTAGGGACAAATGAAGATTTAGGGATTGATTTACTTGGTGGAAGAGATGGTCCTTTGTATCCTAATGATAATGCAATTTATATATCATCTGTCAATAAAGGATGTGTTGCAGCAAGGAAATTGAGGTTTGAACATACTATATTTAAAAATATGTTTATATTTATACTATAACTATATAGTATGTACATTATATTATATTATATATAAGAGTCAATTCAATTTTTTAAATACATATATATTATCTCAACAGTACAACATCCAATCTATACATTTTTTATATTCGAAACTTAGACAAATACACTGTTGAGCTCTTACTTATTTCCAACACTCTAATGTTGATAATAGTTTAGGACGATCCTTTTACGTAAAAGAATTACATTACTTACGAAAAAATATGTTTTTGCTTAAGAAAGATTTCAGAAAATCTACAAATGATAGTTGTACGATGTTTTGCCTAATTGATGATAGTAACACTACTGCTTGTCCAGCAGGGACCCAGTCTCTGTATAGACCAAAAAGATTGTGTAAGCACATTATCATTTTTGCTGGGCAATCGGTTATTACGCACAATGAAAATGTTTATACTACATTATTACATAAATGGCATGGGCTCCTAGCAAAACACTCATTATTTAAAAGGTTGTCAGTCAGCAAAACCAATTTGGTGTTGTTAGTTTTGATATTGGAGTGAATTGACCGATTATAATAATTAAAGGTAAAAATATTATCGAGGGCACCTCATAGGCTTTTATTGATGCTTTAATTATAACTATTAAAAATATTCATGGCTCACTTTAGAACTTCAGATGATATTCTTATGATAGGTCAATTAATTTTAATATTACAGCTAGCAAGTTTCAACACAAGATTAGTTCTGGTGAATGAACATTAGCTTGATTGGTGATAGTAACACTACTGCTTGTCCAGTGCGGACTCAGGCTCTGTCTATAATCTGTATAGATCAAAATTGTTGTGTTTTTCCGTTTTCACTGGACGATCGGTTTATAGAGTTATTACTCATATTGAAAACGTTTATACTACGTTACATTGCATTACATTACAATACTCAATTCCAAATAAGACCAGTTCTCATTTCGCTGCGGTCAGATGCCGTCCCCACTACGGTGATCAGGCCCTGCAACCGGAACAAAGCTTGCCCAATTGTACAACTCGGCCTCCGAAGCCTAATCTTATTTGGAATAGAGTATTCATTATTACATAATTGGAAGGGGCTCCTAACAAAATCCCCATTCTTTAAAAGTATGTCAGTATACTGTTTGTTTACTGTCTCTGATCTATTTGCAACATAACAAATTTGAATTCAGAAGAACCAATTTGGTGTTAGTTTTGATATTGGAGTGAATTGATTGATTAAAATAATTAAAGTATAGATTATTATCTAGAGCACTTCATAGGCTTTTATTGATGTTTTAATTTCAAAGAGCATTATAACTATTTAAAACGTTTGTAGCTCACTTTAAGCCCCAGATGATAATCTTATGTTTGGTCAGTTAATTTTATTATTATAGCTGATAAGTTACAACACTAGATTAATTCTGGTAAATTTTATATGTTCTGTATGTTTTTGAAAAAGAAATAAAATAGTGCAATGACTTCCTCTAAACAGTGATATTTAATTATTTAATAAATATAAATGATAACTTAAAAGTTTTAATTATTTTTTATACCATTTCACAATATCTATGAAAGTTTTTTTTTCTAGAGTTAATGATTGTATATTAAGAGTGAATAGCCTTGATTGTACATCAATCAGTAAGCAATTCGTTTTGGAGACAATGAGATCATTAAGCAGTGCTACTTTGGTTGTAAGCCGAAGAAAGCCTGCTTCTCCATCAATTAGTCTTTTCACAACTCAACTTGAAGTAAACAATTATGATCATGGAATCTCATTGGAAACTGGTGTATACATTAGTGAAATAACACCTGGTTCGATGGCTGCTAAAGATGGAAATTTAAATGTTGGTGATAGAGTATTAAGGGTAAGTAAATGTTTAAATTAAAAACAAATGATTTGTCTTTATATTCTTATGTCTGTTTTATTTTTTAGATTAACAACACAACAGTAGATAATGTAAAACATTCAAAAGAAGCTATGCTCTCACTGTATGGACCTGGTGATGTATTAACTATTACAACTATGAAATCTACATACTGCGCTGGAAATTGTGGTTCCAGTTCAAATCGCGATATTTATAAAAAATATACTAATAGTACAACACAAACAGATAAATCTAGTTATTCAATACATCAAGAATCTTATAAAAAACCTCAATATGTCCAGTCAATAAGAGCTATGCTTAATGTACCAGAAAAACCTCATGGAAATCCTTCACCTGTCAATAATTCTATCTTTGAACAAGATCAAAAAAATGCTTTAGCGGAATTGGATACTGTAATTGATGCTTTTAGACCACATCCTGCGCCACCCATTACTACCATAGGATATCTTAGGTAATTATTTTTTTTTCTTGGATTAATATAGTTTCTTTATTTATAACATAATATCTACTGCTATAATTTCTTCATCAACAATTGTTCTCAATATTATGCACAGATTTTTCAAAATTGTTTAGCTTTTGTAACTTTTTAAAAGAAACCTCTTGTATCATTAACTCTTTATTTAAATATGTATTGAAACAACTGCCTAGGCTATTACAGAATCAAGCAGTAACTGCCAGTTTCATCTTAAAGCTATCATCAGTTATTTGTGTCTTTTTAGTTTTTTGATAGGCTCCCCAAATTAATATTATGGTAACAAAAGTTGTGCCAGTATACTACATAGGTACAGCTTGTGAAATCAATACTTATAAAAAAATTATTCTCTTCACTTGCATTTCAACTTACTTACAATAAAAACAAATAAATTATTTCAAAATGGCCAAATTTTTTAATTGACTTACCTCTACAATTTATTATTTATTAATACAGTAGAGTCTCGCTAAACCAATCAATCTATATTTCATACTTTAGTACTCATGTATAATGTATATATTTGGGAATATCCATGATTAAGATAATATTATTTTTCGATTACATACTAAGATATTGTTTCGTGTAGTGGTGATTGTGTACTCGTGTAGACCATTACGTTTATTTTTTCTTAGACTTATTATAAAAACGTCATTCCATTTAATCCGGATTTTCAATAATCCTGATAGAGTCCAGTCCCATCAAGTCCGGATTAGTAAGACTCTACTGTACTATTCTCATGACATTTAAGTCTCTAGGTACATTGCATTTTATTGAATTAATCACTATAATATAATGTTTAAAACGTATTTTTAAACAGAAACTACAATTAAAAAAATAAAAGTAAGAAAAAGGTTTACGAGTGGGTCACTATAATGAATGGTGTTAAATTTGAATTCAATGATATAATATCATTGTATAAGAAAAAAGATTCTGAGCAAAGACGGTCAAACAGCCTATGCTATTACTAAGTATATTTGATAATATTATTTTGAATAAAGTAATTTATTTATTATAACCTAAATTTACCTGGAATTTGTTCTACATTTTCAATCCTTAGATATAAAAGTTGAATATTTTATACATTTTTAACTTAAATACTTTATTTATTTAATAACTCTATTAATTAATTAATTAAAATAATTATTAAATTTAAAATTGCATTGGTGACTGTTATTAAAAATCGAACTTTTAACGCTTATAAAAAAAATTGTGAATATGTATTTTTAATATTTTTAAACTGCTATTGTAACAATATATCAGGAGCCTTATATTACATTTTCACGGTTTTTGGCTGGTTCGACAAACACAATTTTATAGTAAAACTGAAAAAATTGAAATTTGAAATTGTCCATAAATATTTCAAAACTAGTTAAAATATTATCGACATTTAATTCTGTATAGAAATTAAATTATAAACATTCAGTGATATTTGCATGTATCTATATACAGTTATTTGTTTTTGAATTACAACAAAATAAGAAAAACGCTACATCAGAAATCGAGTGAATATCCAATCTTGAAAAAATGTGAACTTCAAACTCTCATAAAAATTCAATTTGACTTTATTGTAGACCTTTTTTTATATATATATGTAAACACACCTATAAGAAATCTTGTATTACATTTTCAAATTTTAGATTCTAAATGAAAAATTTTTATGAATTTCTAACTCAAAATAATTTGCACATTTTCTTGATTTTTACATGTTTTATCAAGATTTGTACTTTAAATGCTTAAAAAAGAAAATAGTGACCATGTAATTTTAATAGTATTAAATTTTTAAACTTTTTACTCAACAAATAATTTTTTATTGATATTCATAGGAAAAAACCTAATAAAATGGGAAACTGAAAATGTCCTTAAACAGTTCCAAACTAATCAAAATATTTTGATTTTGTATAGAAAATACTCATATAAACAACCAGTAAAAATGTCATATATCTATGGTCATTTATTTTAGAGTTACAATAAATACCAAATTCCCGGTTTTCCTTTATTTTATTTTTTTCTCGGCTCTTGAAAATTACTGGGAATATCGGATTATGACCTCCCCAAAGCACCTATTAGATACTCTTTCCCATCAAAAATCGAAGTACCGACTACTTATCGTGAATGCACATTCAAAAAAGAAATTTAAAAACTAAAGAACACACATCATTGTGAAATCAATACATTCATTGCTCACTCAGAATCCAAAATATAAAATACAGATTTAAATGATGCTGAAATGGCGAAACAGATGTATCAGTATTATATGATGCAAAACTTATTGTAAGACAGTATGATTATTATCTTCATTATTGATACATTTTTAGGTCTATATATAAATTAAATATTCATTGGTTTTACTTTTGGCCCGATAAACCAAAATGTGTTTCATTGAGAATGAAATATAACCTTCCATATAATGACTTACCATTTAACAAAAAGAGAGAGATGTAGAAACAGCTTCACAAATAACAATTTACGAGTATGGAAATAATTAATACAATTTTTAAATAAAATATATTTTGCATTGTAAAATTTTCATTTTTATAAATAAATTATCCATAATTTTATACGTTGCTTCAGCTTACTGTAATTTAACGAAGGACATAATTTTTTCAATAAAAAATAAAAATGTTTGTTCCAATTTTATGTTGTGTTTATTTGGTGTTTTGATATCCTGCAACACTGCAAATTATGCCTCTGGTTATAGGTACATATTATAATATATTATACCAGTATCAAATGAATACTAAAATATCGTAAAAATTGTTTTAGATTAAATCAAAACCAATAACTACTACATAATTATATAAAACTCTTAAGTTAAATTAGTTCATAGCATTAATTTATTTTTTTATATTTAGGTAACTTTATAACTTTATTTTATAATTATTTAATAAACATACATTTTGTGATTTTTATTTTTTTTAGTCGACAAAGAAAATCTAAGGAATTAGACAAGATTAATGGTACTTGGCCAAAAGCTAGAAGTATCCCTGTAATTGAACACGGAACTGGTACAATACTTCATACTAGTAAAAATAAGGAACGTTGGCCGTTATCCGTACTTTTAAATAGTCTTCCGTCTTGGTCATCTAAAAAAAAAACAAAAACTGATATTTCATCTATGGATTTCTCTGTCAGGTAAATAATTTATTATATTCTATATATTAAAATGAAATATATTTGAAACTATTTCCTTACTTTATTTAAATAGATCTGGTAAAATTGGTAAAGATGTAATGGATTATTATGTTAAAAAGATAACTGGTAAATACAAATATAGCGTTACTGATAGTAATGCTGGAAATAACCTTGCAGCAAGACCTACATCACATTATATGTATAGACCACCATCAACCAACGCTCATAATTTTCTCACTCCACGATATAGTAGATATTCACAACCATATCCAACCCCTAGACTGGAATCAATGTTAAATTGTTTTGAACCTCCTTACAGTCATGTTTCTCCAGTAAATTAAAATATATATTAAATAAATATTATATATATTTACTTGTTAGTTGGTATTAATCTAGATTATGTATCTTTATACAGTTTCATCACAGTCACTCTCTATCCGTTGACATGCTCTACAATAGAAATAAAAATAGATCACCTCATCGCATAATGACTAATAACAGCTATCGTAGTGAAGATATGCCAGAATCTTATCATGGTTATAAAGTTGGTACATTTCCTAGAAAGAGTGAAACCCCGAGGTTTGGGTACGTTTGTATTTTTTCTTTTTAGGTGTAAATTTTAATTTTGAAGAATGTATTGTTTCTGTCTTACAAACTTAAAAAAAAGCAAATTTGTCTTTAGTAGAATTAATTTTGTCTTTAGTAGAATTAATTTTGTCTTGTTAGATTGATTCAGCCTAATACATTTATATTGAAGATAGAAACATACAATTTGTTCTGCTAAATCCAAATTTAATATTTATAGTATTACTTACTCTGTGAATAAAAATTAAATACTTCGATTTTCGAGATCAAAATATTATCTGATAGAAAATAGAATCTAGTTGGTACTTTTTGGATGTCAAAATATAAAATTCTAAGTAATTTTAGAAACAGTCAAGAAAAAAAAAAGGGAAAAAATGGTAATTTTACAACAAAACCAAGTTCTGAAAAAATTGATTTAATTGTTTTGGTGTAACTCAAAAACTAATAATTGTAGATACAGTCGACTCTCGATAATTCAAACCTTCGATAATTCGAAACCTCGGTGAATTCGAAGTAAATACTCGGTTCGCTTGAAAACCACGCGGTAATTCGAACAAAAACAATGCAATTAAGTACACTTGGTAATTCGAAATTAAAATTTGGGGAAAACTGGCCACTAACAACTTGACAATTCGAAGTATTCATTCGTTTAATGGCCTCGGAAATTCGAAGTATATTCACCAAATGTATGGTTTAAAAAACAAAAATTTTTTTCTTAACTCTCTATTAATTCAAATTTTTTTTTGCCCTCTCGTTATTTCGAACTACTCAACAATTCGAACTCTCGGTAATTCGAAGTTTTTTCAACCAGTCCCGTCAATTCGAATTATCGAGAGTCGCTGTTACCTATTTGTTGAAATTGTCATTTAATATTTATATTACCAAACATTTTTAATTAATGGTAACATCTTCGAAATATTTTGACACTTTTTCATTTAGTTATAGCATTGAACAATTTTTTGAAATTTAGTATTTTTTTTTCTGAGATTATTCTTGTTTAAAACTTATTGACTTAGTAAAAAGTTTGACAATTCTAATGCAAGATTCCTAAGAGGTGCCTTATGTAAGTTAAAAAAAAAATTAAAGATACATTGACACGATTACTTTTTTATATTTAAGTTCTAAATGTGGACAAAATTCATCAACTTTTCTAAAATTTTTATATTTTTCTTTTCATAGCTAGAAGTATTGATAGAAGATTTTCAACAAAATTTCTTACCTTAAGGTAAAAAAAATATTTACTGGAAAGTAGCATTAATTTTATATGTGCGTTATGATATAAAATTTTTACGATATTGGATTTTCATCGGATAATTAACAAATTTCATCTATTGATTTTTTATATTTTGTTGCAATTCAAAAACAAATAACGCTTGACACTAAAAATTATTACCAAATATTAAAAACACCATTTTCCGTACAAGGTAGTATTTTCAAACAATTTTGACTCTGAGCTATTTATAGCAATGAGAAATTTTTAAAATTTTTTTTCACTTAGAGATTCATGAAAGTTTGTCTTTTCATAGCTAAGATTAAAAATTTTAATAGAGATTTGATATAAGTTTTTTACACATAACAAAAAGTTTACTTAAACAGAACGTTCATTTTTTATGAGTGCTTGAACTAAAAATTTTTACGCTATTTGATATTCAGTGGTAAATTTTTGAATTCCCATTAATAGATTTTTGATATTTAGTTGTTTTACAAAAACGAATAACCTTGAACTCTTGAAATATTCATTAAATATTAATTATACTTGTATTTTCCATACATGGTATAATTTGTGATCTATTTTGACAATTTTTGAACTATTTATAGCCATGATAATTTTCAGTTAGAAATTAATAATAGTTTTTTTTTCATAGCTATCATTAGACATTTTAACTTAAGGTTCCCTACCCCTTTTTTCAACATAATTCAACGAGAAAAAGTATGCTAGCCTGACCCATTGTCTCCGCTTAGAATCGTTTTTTTTATGCAATAATTTATCATTGAATTAAAATATAACACATCCATTAAAACATGCTCGACAACCTATTGTACAGCAGAGAGGTACTCAATTGTCCACCTTTTTTATATGAATATATAATTTTAAATTTAAATTTTATTGTCACTTTCGCTGCCTATACACGTATATTATAAAAATATTTTTTTTTATTTTTTAATACTTCCTGAAAATAAAAAAAATTGAATTTGATTTAGATTTTTTAGAAAAATTCAAAATAGCAAATATTTGTAAATATGATTATAAGAACAAATTTTGATGCTAAAAATATTATTCTAAGTCAAGTAGTTTATATTTTAGACATTTTTTAAATATCAATAGTTTTTTGCGTAAATTAATTTAGAACTAAATACATTTTTTTTAAATATTGTTTTCGGGAATTTCTTGACGTGAGAATATTTTTCTTTTACAGTGAAACCTCGATAATTCAAATCGGTTTGATACGAAAAAAAAATTTGAATTATCGAAAATTTGTTGTGTGGAAATTTCACTGTATTTAAAAGTTTTTTTTTTTTTTTTTAAATTGGATGACATAATGTTTTGAAAATATTAATTTTACTGTTTGGGTGGATATTAATTAAAATATTCTGTTTTGTTTAGTACCATTTGATAAATAAAATTGTATAAATTTAATATAATTATAATAAATATAATTCAATATATTCTATATTTTACTTAGAATCACTTCCAACCCAAGTGTGTCTAATAAAAGGAGTGATGGAGCATTTGGCATATCGCCTAGGTGTATTAATAGATCTATCAGTAGTGAAAAGGATAGCCCAATGCTTACTTTTAGAGTTGAAGTTCTTAATCCTGGAGAAAAATCTATGCCTGCCAACAAGCGACAATCTGTATATGATGTGGCATCAAAGTTAGTATTAAAACTAAATTATTAAGAGTCTTAAGAGGATGCTACCCATGCGTTTGTTGTCTCCATCTATCTATGCACGACATAGCAAAGTTTCAATAGTGTGCTGTTAGTTTTGATATAAGAGCGACCTATTATCTATTTTTTAGATAATAACATTATCTGTACTTAAGCGTTGGCTTTTATTTGATATTTTAATTTCCAAGGGAGATATGAGCATTTTTAATTTTTGATATTTCACATAACCATATCTTGCTTGAAAATGAAAATTTTTAAAAATTGGCTACGCTTAAGCACAAATAATGTTCTTACCTAAAAGTTTTATAATAAGTAAATTCACTCTAGTATCAAAACTAACAGCACACTATTGTAACTAGAGAACGACAATTTTCTATTTCGTGCTTGTGTAAGACAGAGACCACAAATGTACGGGTAGCGTCCTCTTAATAATAATTACTAATAAAATAAATATTTTAGATATTTCAAAAGACCACTACAAAGAGGTGTTCGAAGTGGTCCATTAACTGGCGAGCTTAGATGGATCAGTATAGAGAAATTAGTCGAACCTCTAGGAATTAAGATATTTTGTGTTGACAGTAGTGGAGTTTTTGTATCTTCTGTTACTAATGAACATAGTGTGGCTTTCAAAGTAGGTATTCAAGTCGGAGATCAGCTATTAGAAGTTTGTGGAATAAACATGAGACGTGCAACATATCAGTCAGCTGAAAATATTTTACAGCAGCATGGAAACTCAGTTACCATACTAGTACAATACAGCCCAGACAGTATGTCTTAATTAGTCCATTAATAATTTTGTATAAATAAATGTTAACTTATTTATGTTTTAAGAATACCAAGAGCTACAACGCACCAAAAGTTCAACTAGCACTCGTTCAGAAAGTCCAACACCATGCAATTCACCTACTGTTAATAGAAAGTCTTCAGTTATAACTCATGACATATCTACATTAAATTTGCCAAAGAGTGATCGAAATACAGATAGTACAAGCTTAAGAGCATATGAACCACGGTATTTTATCATGGAGACAAAGAAGTGTAGTAACTTAGGAATAAGCCTAGTTGGCGGAAATGCTGTTGGAATATTTGTACATAGTGTTAAATTCAATTCATTGGCTTATAACGCAGGTTTACGGTACGGCTACTTTAAACTTTTCTATTTTAATTATTTTAATCTTAATAATTAATTTATAGTTTATTAACAAATATATTTTTTTTTACACAGAACTGGTGATTGTATACTTGAATGTAATGTAACAGATTTAAGAGAAGCGACTGCTGAAGAAGCAGCTTTTGAATTAGCCAAGCCAGCCGAAAAAGTCACAGTTCTAGCACAATATTTAATTGATAGTAAGTAGTAACATTATTGAACATTATTGTTAAATGTTTCTAAATGAAAAAAATTTATATTTAATCATTTGTTTATTATAATAGAGTACAATGAAATAAAGGATAAACCTGGTGATAGCTTTTATATCCAAGCACTATTTGATCGTACAATTGAATTGAGTGAAGCTGGTAGTAATTCTTTTCAGCTACCATTTCGCAAATATGATGTTCTGTATGTAGATAACACATTGTATAATGGTGTTCAGGGCAATTGGCGAGCTTGGTTAGTTGATCACAATGGTTATAAACAACAAGTTGGCATTATACCTAGTAAATACAAGTAATTATATTTAAAATTTAAGTGTTATAACATTTTTTTAATACAATGATTTATTGTTAAGCTTAATTTTTTATGTTTAGAGTTGAAAAAGAACTTGTAATTAGATGTAGTGGTGAAAAATTAGGAGATGATGCACAACGTGCAACAATACGCAGATTTTTTACACGTAAAAATCATCAACGTAACAGTTCCAAAGAATTGGCTTGTTTTTCAAATATAAACTTGGGTTGGCATACTAGTGATTCTGGTAATTTACATGATGATGCCCCTGTGATGCCTTCTTACCAAGAACTTATCAGGTTAAATTGTAAGTGTAATTTTATACATAAAAATAATTGTGTATTACATGTACCTTGTACTTATTCTAGCTAAACCAAGCATTCTAACCACCGATTTAATTAATTTTAAATCCACTGAGCAAGTGAAATTAGATAATGAATCTCGACCTTCTCATGATAAAATGGCAATTAAAGCAGCAAAAGACATATATGAACATGCATTGAAGCTTGGACCAGAATATCGACATTACATTTCAGGTTTTTATTGAGAGTATACATAATATTTCGTGAATTATAAATATTAAATGTTTTGTTGTAGCAGTCATACCATACATGTGTACTCAAAACCAAGATACCAACGATTTAGAACAAAATGAAACATTTTCGGTTTCTTCTCCAACTCCCCTTTGATAACAAGTGTTTTATAAATCATTGTTCCGTCCAAAACAATTTATTTTTATTATTATTATTATTTCGCTTATACTACTTTGAGGCTAACCTTCAAGTTTTTTATTGACAAATATACTTCAATTTAATTCTTATAGTTATAAATATTAAAAAAAAACTAAATGATAGGGCGAAGCCCAATAGTTATATTAGTAAGTTAAAATCAATGTTCAATAATCATAATTCAAATGAGTTTTTAATAAGCCTTCTGTTTGTATCAATTCTTATCTCTCTGGTTACTACCAAAATGTCCGTGGTCTAAGGACCAAATTAAATTTATTAAAATGTTCAATACCTTCATCTACTCATGATTTTATAATATTTACCGAGACATGGTTAAATAACACTTTCTTTGACAATGAGTTAGGTTTAACACAGCATAACGTATTTCGATGTGATAGAACCAAAACAACTAGTCCTCATTGTCGTGGTGGAGGAGTTCTCGTCTCTATTAAAAAGACTTTTAATTCCAAATTGCTTAATATTGATACTTTAAACGTAGAGCAAGTCTTTGTCAAAGTTATAGTTGGTGTTGCTTTAATTATTTTTTGTGCTGTATACTTTCCACCTAATAGTGATTTACAGTTATACCTAAATCACCTCTAAGTCTTAGAATCTATTGATTCTTCTTTTCCGAATTGTAAACTTATCATTTGTGGCAATTACAATATTCCCTCCTTATCCTGGGAAAGTGACAAGCATGGGCTAAGTGTGTCAACTTCCTTTCTTCCCAAGTATTAAGTTATCTTACTGAGAGCTGTTATTTGTTAAATCTATATCAATTTAATTCTGTCATTAATGCTCATGGAAATATTCTGGATTTTATGTTTTTTAATCTCCTAGAGAACACCATAAATCTTCACGATGATCCGTTTGTCCCTATTGATCACAAATAGACGTTCAATTACCTATATTTCAGCCTATTCTAAACAACGACAGAACAATTTTCAACTATGAGAAAGGCAATTATATTAATTTGAACCTATTTTTTAATTCTTTTAATTGGTTGAATACTTTTAGATACCTCAATACTGAGGCAGCAGCCCTCGTATTTCAACACACACTTTTAGAAGCTTTACTAGAATTTAAGTTTTATAGCTTTATTAGAATGTTTACCTATGTGGGCCACGGGCCGGTTAAAACTGGTTCGCGGGCCGTAGTTTGGAGACCCCTGCAATAAACTTTCGACGAGAGTTGTCTTTTTCTTCTCTCCCTTGAGGGAGATATTAAATGCTCACATCAACAATGTGAATACGTAATGCTGGATTTGCCTATCAATTTTTATACTGTTTTTCCTTTTTAGATTTTTATTAACTTTATATACCTATATGATATTCATTGTATGTAATATTGTATTTCTTTTGTATTTGTACTCAAACTTTACTATCTGTACTATTGGGCCTCGGCCCGTTTTATCCTACTGAATAAACTATTATTATTAATATATAATTTATTATTATTATTATTATTACTACTATTATTATTACTATTATTATTATTATTATTATTATTATTATTATTATTATTATTACTATTATTATTATTATTATTATTATTATTATTAAAACCCGCGCTGCTTTTCTGGATAAAATAGAAATTTACTCTTATTTTTTTTTTTTAATTCTCAGAAAATTTTACCTTATAGATATTATTTATTTTTCCAATTAAAATATTAAATTGATTTGAAAAAAAACTTATTAATTATATTTTTAATTTTCTTTCGGAAGGGTTTTTTGAGAAAATAACCAGATAAAACCACCCATTATTAGTTTTACATAAAAACCCATGGGTTTTTGAGTTGTTTGGGGTTTTATTTTAAAAAACCCAAACCGGGTTGTGTTTTTTCTATAAGTCCCGGGTTTTTGCCAACCCTGAACCGTAATGACATTAAGTTAATTAATACAATAACGCAAACATTTCTGTTATATTTCTTGATAAAATAATTTTGTAAATAGATAAGATAGGCATAAGTTTATAATATAATATGACCTTAAATTGCTGCTTGATATAAAAAAATGAATATTTGTTAAATTATTAATTGAGATGAGCTGGTATAACTTAAATAATTAATAATCATCTAATGCAAAATAGATACATACACCAGAAAATAGATTACGTTGAAAGTTCAATAAAATGATTTATTAGTATTAAAGAAATTAGAAAGAACACAGTCACTTTTTATGTGATCCACATTACTAATTAAAAACAGGAACTTAACTTTTTTTAAATTGAGTTCAGTTAATATTTTTTCCCTTTTAACTTTAAACTTATGTTAAATACTTAAATGTATGATTTGTGAACTGTTAACTTTTAACTTATCGATCTCATGTCCTCTAATTTCACTTAATTTGAGTTAATTATTTCTCATTAACTTGCCCGCCTTGAGTATAACCTAAAATACTTGTAGGCGGTAGCAATACAATATATTTTATACTTGTAAATTGATACTACATAATAATAAATAATAATAATTTGAAAAGGGACGACTTATATAAAATAAATAGTTTGAAATTCATTCATTTATCCGACTCCAAAATAGTTCAAATTCCTAAGAAATGTACTAATTCCGAAACCAAAAAAACGGATAACATGTCAAATGTTATTGGAAACATTGCTGTAAATGCAGTATGGCTTTTCATTGAAGCTCTACAGATGAGTGACTAAAGTACATCTATTAAAATGTTGAATTATAGAACAGGAAAACAGGAGATTTCCGTGATAATTTTTTTACCTACCTAAAGATGATAGTAATATATTGAAAACGTTTTGTGAAAGTTTTTTTAATATTTATATAAGATAGAGATTTTTATATTAGTATTATTATGACGTTCGAGTTCGAATGTTATCAATCAATTTAACCATTATTGCTTTTTAATTGTTTTAATTTTTTGTCTGAGGTGATATTGTCTTGTTTGGGCGGGATACGGTCAATGCATCTGTGGGTGGGGTGCAAGAAACCAGAAGGGGAGAGTGGATAAAACGTCTTAAAATTATTTTTGACCTCGGTGTGATTAACCGTGAGCAGCTTAAAGGTAATAATTTGGAATGTTAGTACTTATAGTAATTTTCTCTTAAAATCTGTCTTTCAAGTTTCAATTTTATGTACCATATACACGTTTTATACTGTACAACTTAGCTATACAAGGGGGTCCAAGTTAAGGAAAATAATCAACTCAAATTTAGTTAAGTGAACACAGGGTTGTCGTAGTTAATAGTTAACAAAATAAACAATAAAATTAACTCACCGAGTTAACAAGGAAAAAATAATTAGTTAAAAAAAAATCATCTATACTTTTTTTAATTAGTACGTGGATCATATGGATAAACATAAAGATTATTTTGTGCCCATATATTTATATTATTTAATAAAGAAACAGAATAGAAATACTATATTATAAATTTATAACCTAATTATTACTATTATTATTGTATTAGATAATTTTTGTTACTGAAAACTGTGTAACTATAAACAGTAATATTGATGTATAACCATTAAAATCAAAAATTTAAAAACACTTGATTATTGACTACTCGTTCAAATTTTGAATTAAATGATAATCAACGTTTTCCAAAAAATTATCTATTAAATAATTTACAGTAAATTTTCAAAACAAAAGTCTTCAGAAATTGTATTTAAGTAGTACAAAAAAATCTCAAGAATAGTATGTACTTTTTTTTTTAAAAAGTCTACACGGATTTCGTTAGAATTTTGTATCTAAAGAATCCCTTTGATGAAAGAATAAATAGAACTGTTTTGTTGATTATAACTACCAAGGTGAATATAGCATGGTATATTTTTAAACAAACAACATAGTTTCTTTTATAAAGACAATTATTTTCTTGATTAAATCCAATAATAAAATGTAATTTTAAGTGTTAACAAACAAAATATAATATAATTTTTAAGAAACCAGCCTGAACTAAGCTCCGTTACCCGATGTTTATTCATTTTTAAATGTAAAAGCAGTATGGCGAGCATGCTTGGCGGATCAGTGATATTATTTATTTAGTACGTTAAAATTAAAATACAAACCCAATAAGTTAAAAATAATAATTATAAAAATGATATTGTCCCCTCGGATACGATTGGGACACATCAAAACACATAATAATATATTAATATATTATTTGGTAACGCATTAAAAAAATATCCACCAAATAATTTACAGTAAATTGGAGGGATTTCAAAAACAAAAGTTCCCAGAAATGTTCCGTAAGTAGTAGCTAAGTACAAACAATTTCCACAATTTGAATTAATTCTGACAAATAATTATTGCTTATGTGTGCCTACGCATTTTATGCTTTTCTATTTTTGTGGTAGAGTACCTTCATCCAAATATATGACTTCAATTTATAATTTGAATCCTTTTTTCTAGTTAATTTCTATAAACGTGAATATAAATGAACTATGATTATCCGAGAATATTGTTTTAATATTTTACTGTATAAGCGATTATATAGTAATCTAAAATGTAAGTCAATTGTATGGTTTCATTTGTTGCTAGTCTTAATACCTAATGCACTTGGATTACAGTACCACAATACATTTTCATAAGTCGTAAACTAAACGACTTAATGTAAATATATTTTATTGTTATTTGTATTATTAAAATTTAACAGTGCTCTAAAGTATATGAGTAAAACTGTAAAAGTGTTTCGAGTATTTGAGTATTGGTATTCAATGACTGGAGCCCCTTCAATGATTTTGGTCATTGCCATTATTTTCCGGCTAAAAATGTCGTTTCTCAAATAACGATTATGACTGTCGTATAATAATTATATTGTGGCTTGGTGTGGCGCAGTGCGTACACTCAACTGCGGAAACGCACTAAATTTACGTAACGGCCGGCGTTGCTAGTTCCCGGATGGGTGACCATCCGGGATTTTTTTAGCAACGAATCCTTGCCACACATACAAAACGTGTTTTCAACCGTTCCTCCCCCTACTAACAACCTACAAACAAACAAAAACTAACAGCTAATGGCCAAAGTTGCCGGGCTCAAGCTCAATAAAAAAAAAAAAATTATATTTTGATTAAAATGAATTGTACAATATATTAGGGAAAAGGACATATTTTTACTTTTTATTTAACAGTTTTGAGGCATTTTTAATCAAATATGTATTTCATCACATAATTAATATAATTAATTATTTATTGTTGCCAAGATATTTAAACGGTACCCTCGTGTCTTAGGATTCTCTCCTGGTTTTCAGTATCTGTTGCCCCGTTTATTTCTATGTTAGTTAAATATTTATATACAAATATAATATGGTGGTACGTGGATGGTCGCGGGCCATTGAAGCGGACTATCGCGG
>CARXXK010001029.1:1431548-1485572 GCA_949089665.1 Macrosiphum euphorbiae
TTTGTAACCATTTGTAACCAAGTTTTTAGAATGTGTAACCTCATATTTTTCAAGCAATGGGTAATTTATCAATGAAGGGCCAACTTCAAGCAGCCCCCACAACTCAACAAAATCGTCAAAAACGGTTTGTAACTTATTAAACTTAATTTGTAACTATTTGTAACCAACTTTTTAGGCTTTGTAACCTCATCAATTTAGAGTACTGACCGATTTCCCCCAGAAAGTCTTGTCTATATGGACCATATGGAGGGGAACAACTTAATAAACCCTGGCAGGCTACGTTCGCCCAATATAACATTTTTATATCACTCAAAGTAAGGAGTGATGAATTCTGAAAAGTGTGTTACAAATAGTTACAAAAGAATAACGTTGGTCCGAAGTCGATAAGACAAAGTCAAGGGGCTACTTGAAGTTGGCCCCCATCAAAAAAATATTGATAGCACCAATGTAAATTGACATTTTAGTCAATAATTTTAAATCAATGTAATATAAAAACATGTGAATATGCTATAATAAAAACAATAAAATTGTCAACGGCTGGTGCAAAACAAAAATATTAATTATTAGGACCAGTTACCATTAGTGGTAAAATATTTCATTAAATCAAATGGTTACAAATTGAGTATTATAAGTTACTTTAATGTTTTAGACTATTTTATTGAAGTGGGTGGTATTATAAGTAACCAACTGGACTTTTTATTTTATTGAACTACCCTCATGGGAAAATCGATCAGTACTCAAAATTATAAGGTTACAAATTCTAAAAAGTTGGTTACAAATACAGTAGACGCCGCTTATAAGACTCACGGATATAAGGTTCAGTCGCTTATTAGACTCAAAATCGTCTGGAACGGTCCGGACGTATCCAAATACATTAAAAAAAAATCGGTTATAAGACTCAACACTTCGGTTATAAAGACTCAAATTCCGTAAAATAAATAGTAGAAAATAAACTTTTTTGGTTATAATTTAGAAATAAATTTGTATTGAAAAATTAATCAATATTCGTGTTGATTATTTCTAGTTTCTGGTGGTACCTTATAACGTATAATAAAAATAAATAATAAAATAATAAAAATAAATAATAAATACATTAAAATATGTACATTGTACATACATCCTTTATAATTTTTTATTAATGTATAATTTTTATAATATTTTCATATGTAATATTTACCTATTATAATTTTAGTATTTTTATCAGGATTATTAAATTTATTCAATAATAAAGTATGTAATATGTAAAATGTGTTAAAACTTAAAGTATTAAAATCAAAGCAAAATATGTAGTAAAATAAAATTTATAAATACGTAATTAATTTTTTTTTTCCACTTCGCCTATAAGATTCATTCGGTTATAAGACTCACTTTGTGCTGGTCCCAAAGTGAGTCTTATAAGCGGCGTCTACTGTAGTTACAAATTGAGTTTAATAAGTTACAAACTGTTTTGGACGATTTTGTTGACTGTGCAGTTGGGGGTAGCCCCTCATTGAGAAATTTACGATTACTCGGAAGTGCCAAGGTTATGATGTCGACAATTTAGACCGACCCAAATGTTGATGACAGACAGAAAAAAAACACATCATTGCAAATGCATACAATAAATACATACACTAAGCTCAGAACCTAAATACGAATTCAAAAGTAAAATTCTCAGCCCTTATAGAATTGTCGGATTTTCATAAACATTTTTTATCTGAAAAAAAAAGAAAACAGCCCTCGTTGAACTCGATTTTTTTCATTTTATTTAATTTGACTGTTTAGTTAAGAACAGCACATAATAATATACCATAATATACTAATAAAGTATAACGAGTAGTAACTCGCTATGCCTACCAACTCTGATCCCCAAGTCGAACTCCACGTCCTACAGGTAAAAGTTATAACCTAATTATTATGAACATCGGACGAAAATATTATATCTTATTGTATAATATACAAAATATAATTCAAGTACCTATTACCTAGGTATCAAAGTATCTTATCATTTTTTTAAAATTTAAAATCAGATAAAAAACAATATTTTTTAAAATACTGAAGTTGTAGGTGACTAAATATGTATTTTAAATACAAATAAATATTGGAAAAGGTATAAAAATTAAATATTAAAAAATCACGAACCCATGAGCAAAAGCTATAATTTTTCATTTGTCAGGTATTTATGTTTCATCCTTTGTTTTAATATAATATGATTAAAATTAATTTTTTCTACCTATTTATTTTATTCGTAATAAACTTAAACATTTTTTTTTTTTTTTTTTTTTCGTAAATTGGATAGAGGAGGAAAACAGTATCTTAATTTTGAAAGAAAATGGCTACGGTGTAGGTATGGCTGCATAGATACAGGAAATTAAAAAATAAACTATAAACATCCTCTAAGTCTCAAGGAATCTATTGAGTTTTTATTGAAATAAGTCCAGTAGTTATTTCTTTATTATTAACATGGAATAATAACCAACACAGGCTAAAAATAAAGTGACCAAACGTCAAAAATATAAGTCAAAATTATTTTTGCGAATCAATTACAATCAATTTATATTATGCGTAACCTGCTAAAAAAATGTATAAAATATAAAAAAAATACTACTTTCTACTAATTTGTTACTATTGCTACCGTATCTTATATTATGTAATGAATGGCAACTGTTTAAATACAAAAATCCCAAAGAAATTCCCTTAAAATTATATATAAAAAAAAAGTTTTTAACATGAGCACACTGTACCTATTTGAAATATGACAATATAGATTATTGTTCTTCATACTGTTCAAAATATGGTATTAACTATAATATTATAGTAGCCATTCTTTACAAGACAAATTCTACAAATATAGTGCGAATTAAATTGAAGAAAAATAAGAATAATAACTTAGTGTATATTACTGTAGTGGAAATTTTTGTCTAGAAGTAAATAGAGTGGCTCGGAGAAACGTTTTCAAAATAAAGTTAATTACATGATGTACCTAATATTTAAACTTTAAATTAAAAATTAATAATAATAAATATATTATAATATGTATATGTAGGTACCAACATGTAGAATTATGATAGTCGTTAAGCGGCCCCTAGACGATCAATAATATTGTCAATAATATTGACGAGTTAGATTGACACCCGCGTCAATGTACGTCAATCAGCTCGTCAAACACAGCCATCAATACTCATTCGGAAATATTGACAATAATGTATGGGCCACTTAAATTTCGGAAATATTGACAATAAACGCTTCTAGACGTTCAATACGTCCTGTCAATCTTGCCCGTCAATGAGCATCAATCAAAATTTCTATCAATCTCTCTCAATGATTGACAATCCATATCAATATCCTTCTAAACGATCAATACTTGCTTCAATATGGTTCCGTCAATATTATTGATACAAATATTGACAATATTATTGATCGTCTAGAGGCCGCTTTAGTGGCAAGTCAAATATAATCTAGAAACTCAATTGATATGCCAATCTTAACTAAATTTTATAAGTAGGTAATAATCTAATATTAACCTAGACATTTACCTAGCAATTAAAATGTTTATACTGCTATAAAATACAGAATAAGTATAACATAATATTACTTTGACAAGTAGAAAACAGATCAAATTAAAAACTATTAACAATAAATTATTATTTATAATTATTGAATAACAATTTTGCACTTTTTTACCATGGGTACTACTCAATTCAAATTTTTTTCTTGCATATTTGTAGCATATTGTCACATTTTCGACTGTATATTATATTCTGTCATATTTTGATACTTTTTAGTGCATATAAAAAGCGTTTCTTTCCATGCAATATTTCAATATGGATGGTAGGTTTAGTGGTGTCTATATTATGAAAACGTGGTTAGACCACTAAAAACTTCTACATAAGAAAATTATTATGATGTGTTTATGTAAACATACCCTAGTACAGTGGTCTCAAACAAGCGGCATTTTTTGTTCTAAATTGTATAGATTATCTAGGACATATATATTTTAACTTAATGCCAATACATAGAAAAAATCATATTTTATACAACTAGAAATCTTAATTTTAAAATTACGAGGTAAGAAATATATCATTGTAGTAATATTAAAAGGTTTTCAGTGCAATATTCATTTTCTTTCCCTCAGCATAGATAAAATGCAATTTTAGAGTTAAATCATATAATAATATGTATTACAAAAATGATTGAGGATAATATTTTACTTTTATGAGATTTATATTGTATTATTATTTGATAAAACATATTAATAATAAAATATATTATTTATAATTTGTTATTTAAAACGGATATCAAATTGTTTAGAAACAATATTAAGGAAAATCAAAATATTTCTCATTTGTGCACGAACCAGAGAGAGATATCAGATAACATATAGCTGGCTGACATGTTCTTAAATATTATTACAAAAATACGGCTGATTATAAAAATATTTAAATAAATTAATTATTGACTATAAATTAATATAACCTGTGGTATACCCTCGGGAACAATGCGATCTTATCATTAGTTCTATGATGAGGTATCTCGTCACGCCATGTAATCTTGATCATATCCGCGGCCTTCTCAGCAATCATTATAACCGGCGCGTTGGAGTTGGCGCCGACTAGCGTGGGCATGATGGACGAGTCCACCACCCGGAGCCCATAGACGCCGTACACCTGGAGCATTGGGTCCACCACGGCGGTCTTATCCCACTTGGGACCCATCTTGGCGGTACCGACAGGGTGGTGTGTGGAAACGGTGTAGTGCCGAACCATGCATTCCCAGTATTCGTCAGAGTGCCACGGCAAGATCCGACAACTGGGGAACGGTTCATCGTGCAGTTGGCTGCCAAACTCGCGGAGAGACCCGGTCCGGGCCATTTCCAACACAAACTTGACACCCCTCACCAGCGTGTCCACGTCCTCCTTGGCCGTCAAGTAGTTGGGCAAGATCATGGGATACTCAAATGGGTTGGCGCTCCCTAACAGTATTTCACCTCGGCTCTTGGGCTTCAACAATATCTGCAGATATACAATATGAAATGTTGATTATGTACATCCTATTATTGCCTATTAGACTTTGAATATTCTCAGTGCAGATTTAGACCACTATTCTAACAAACCCAATGTACATATTTTCAGATATAACATAGGTCTATGAAATTATGATATTATTTTTCAAATATCTTAGAAAAGTTATGTTCCTTGAACAGCGATAAATCCTAATAAATATTTAAAAAAATCCGTGTTATGATCTAATAAAAGTGTATAAGTAATAAAATAATCTTAAAACAATTCAACCTAGTAAGTAGCATAAACCATTGTCGATATATGAAAAATTTAATTATGAGAAAAATGTTTTGTTCAAGCACATCTGTGTATAATATACGTTTATTGTTCAGTCCACTCTGATATACTCAATGAAATTTATATCTTATATTTTCGTTTTCATATTTATTTAAAATATTTTACTTACTGGTATAGCAGACCAAACGTCTTTTTCAAGAATCGAATTATACATCGTATGGTAATACCATTCTTTTAGCCCTTGAGCTTTCCACGTTTTAATTCCACCAATGCCAGAAACGGAGGAACCAGACATGAAGTTCAATCCGATGTCTGGTTGGTCTTCCGATAGATTTCTGCTTCTTGTATTAATAAACGCCATTCCTTCTACACCACCCATGACCGTAAATGGCCCTTCGCCCTTCGACCCATATCTGAGTACCGAATCGAGGTTTTCTATTCTCTTGTGCGTTAGTGACACCTGTACAACAAGCAAAAGATTATGTGGTTATTTTATAATTCACTGCAGTGTGCCTATATAACCACCGTCATTATAATTGTTTAATATGATAAAAATAAATATACAATCACCTCTTTGTCGATCAAAAACATCAGACCACCGAGTCCGATGTGGTCTTGTAGATTTTTCCCGACGTTTAAATCGGAAATAACGGGTATACCCATTTCTGCGAGATGTTTTTCAGGACCTATGCCCGATAGCATAAGTAGCTGTGGAGAATTAATAGGTCCTGCTGATAGTAGTACCTCTTTATGCACCCGAACGTAATACTTTGTATTATTGTGTATCATTTCAACACCGGACGTGATGTTTGTTATAGGATCAATTGTTATGCGTGTGACCATCGTGTTGAGCATCACATGCAAGTTTTTTCGTATTCTGGCTGGTCTCAAGAATGCCTTAGCGGTACTGCACCTTGAACCATTTATGATGGTTCCTTGTGGTACCATAAAACCCGTTTGATGTTTTCCATTTATGTCGTGTATATCGTATCCCATTTCTTTCCCGGCCGAGATGAACGCTTCAGCTAATGGAGTTTTGTACGGCGCCTCGGACACTGTTAGATAGCCACCAGCCGAATGGTACGGGGTACGCACTAAGGACGAGTCTTGGTTGTCCTCCGATTTTTTAAAGTAGTGGAGCACGTCATTGTACCCCCAACCTAAATTACCTTCTTTCAGCCAGTTTTCAAAGTCATTTGGGTTTCCACGCGCATACAGCATATTGTTTAAAACGCTGGAACCGCCTAGAACTTTAGCACGAGGCCAATTACACCTTTTATCATCCATAGCTGAAATATAATAAAATAATAAATATATTAAATACCTATGTATGTATGTATGTATGAATATATGTATTGCATGTATGTATGTATGTATGTTTGTGTATGTACTATATTATTACTATTTATAGGGTTTTTTAAATATAAAGTAGGTATAATGACTAGTATGAGTAATATCTTGTAATATTTTAGAAAGAAGTACATTAGGTAAGCAGAATATATAATATTTTATAAAGCAAAGTTAAAATGCCTAAGACATTTAATTTTTTTTTATGAATATTAAATAAATTAACCTAAACAAATTTAATAAAACTTATAACCAGTTTCTCTGTTAGTATTTACGTTTTATAATTTCACATTTTATATTTTAAGCAAATAGGTTACATAACTGGGAATCTTAAAAATTTTAACATTTGTGTCATTTTAAAACTATAGAAGAACTTAACAAAAAGTTTAGATCACTGTTTATTACAATTGTACACATTTATATAATACCTCATTTTTGTAAAATCGAGATATTATATTACATTTTACATGATTTTATCAACTCTCAAACATAAGTTTATTCTACTTGTATATTATATTAATATTAATTTTGCTTTTTTAAGGCTACGAATATTTTTATATTGGTTAATAATAATATTGACATATTGACATATATCGACTGCTAAATTCATACAACTTCTTAGTCCAAAAGACTTTCTACAATGTGTTTTAATTATGTTCATGCTCGCAAGTATGATTATAATTTTAATTTTTGTATGCTAAAAGTTGTAATTTTATTTTAAAAAGCAAATCCAAGTTGAATACGTTCAATTCTCTGCGAGCTTTTTATTTACTATAAAGGATTGGCAGCCTTAGTATATATTTAAGAATTTTTTTAATAGTGGTTTTCACTTAGAGAGTTGATAATTAAAAGTCCCTCCAAATATCTTAATAAAAAAAGTAATAACTGATTGTACAAATGAGAGATATTTAAGTATTGTATTGAAAAAATGTTTTCTTATATATTTCTTCCGTAATTGTTATGTTGTTTTTCAAAGGACTTTTGAAAACTAAATTTTAAATTTTGAACTCCTTGGTGGACGAGTAAAACTTTAGCGGGCCGTAGCCCGTAGGTACGTTTAGGCTACACTAGTTAATATTAATAAACCACAATTTTACCAATTTAAACACAGTATTTGCATTTTATTTACAGTAGATAAGTACATAAAAATTACTCACCCAAACACGCTGTATTCTGAGGTTCGGTTTTATAATTCCAATCATTCTCATAAAGTTGCTCGGTGGCAACCAACAATGGCACGTTTGATAGTACCGTTTCATTTCCACCAGCTTCTATTAGTAGTACATTCCAGTTTTCGACTTCAGTCAACCTATTTGCCAGCACCGCACCTGAGTAATTGTTGTTGTATTTTTATTTCATATTGTAAGTATTTAACTTGAAGAAATTATTGACATGATATCGTGATAAAAATATTACGGATGTACAAAGCATGTAATATATAATAATTTTATAAGATAAGTTTAATAATATAATATAATATTTGTACCTGCCGATCCGCCGCCGACTATTATAAAATCGTAATAGGTGAGTAACCTATTTATAGGCTGGTCATTGATCCCTGCTCCAATATCTTTACCTTGGAAATGGATATATGTTGCTGCCAAAATGGGCAGGAAGGCCATTTTCTTTCCTAAGCTTGAAACTATAAATGCGATTATCCTATCCATTTCTTGTGATATGTGAACGATATGCGGTTTTTATTGCTTCACTTCTGTATTATCTAAGGGCCAAATTAAAATAGGTTAAATTACCTTATCATATTATAATATCTTTAGAATATACTTTACAAAAGATTGATGTTTTTAGGTAATATAAACTACGAATAAATATTATTTTACGCAGAAGCGTTATTCAAATGTGTGAGCACTGATCACTCCGCAATGTTTTTACACTTTACAGACACACACACTTAGTTACGTAAGAACTGACACATTTTGAAAATTATCTATAATCAGTACATCCAATTGGTCAATGCCGAATCCAAACGTGTTGATAGAGGATAACTGAGATCGAAAAGTGAATGGCTGAATTTCAAGCATATGAAATGTAAAACACTATAATATAATAATACCTTTATAGTATATTATAGGTAATATTCTTCGATCACTTAAAGTAACAAAAAATATGAAATAATGTGTGCTGGTTACAGCTCATTACTAAATACCTACTATACAATTAGATATACATATAGCAGCTAACATTCTTTACAATTGATTATTTATGATTTTATGAATCATTATTATTTGATTTATTTAATTTATTTTTAATAGTTAATTAATTGATTTTAAAATATAAAAGTTTATCTTTGAAGATCGTTCTTCAATTTAGTCTGGGATAAAAAAATGTCTGGTTATGCCATATTGAATGGGTTATTATCATTCACGTTATAGGTAATATAAAATATAATATGTAATATAGGAGCACGATATCATAGGTTATAATAAAATATAAAGGTCTCGGATTTGTATGTAAATACATATTTTTACTGTTATTAAATCATTTAATTTGAGCAAATAATTAATTCTTTTCAAAGGATTTGTAATGAAATGAGAGGCGAACACGCGGACCTCAATGGAGTATGACAATATATTAATATGTTTGAATTAATGTAATTACAAAAGCATTTCCAACTATAAAAAATGCTGGTAGATTTACTTTATCTTGCAACCATATGACATTTTCAACCAGGGTCGGTTGGTTAGGCGAGCTATCGAGAAAATCTCGATAGGCCGCTTAAAGTTTACAAGGAACGGACGTAAAACGATAATTTATTGTAACCATATGTTGACGAGTCGGGAAAATTGAATTTAAGATATTGTGGATCATTAGTTTGGAGTATAGACATGAGCAGGGCCGGATTTAAACATTATGGGGCCCAGGGCAAAAATATTTTGGGGCCCTAAATGATCCATAACAAAAATTGCATACCTACCTAAACTCATTTCATACGTAAAATATATTTATAGACTATAGTTATTAGTTACAACTAAAAATAACTATTTATGTTAATTAAATTGAACAAGTCATACAGTAATATATTATTTATTTTATTAATAAAAAAATATAATCTATGGCTAAAATGTATTTAATTAAATATATATATATTAATAAACTGTACCAAAAATTTGTATTTATATTTTTAATAAAGAAAATAGTCAATTAAAAGTTAAGATTATTATTACAGTCATTAACCTATTATGTTTACATAGAAAATAGAATATTATAAATTGCATACTTTTCTTGATTTCTTTTCTTCAAAGTCATCTATAATATCATCAAATGACAGATTATCCAACACATCACTTTCAATGCTCATAACTGATAAAAAGTTCAAACGATCTTTATTCATTGTAGTTCGTAATCTATTTTTTATAATTTTCAATCTTGAAAATGTGCGTTCACTACTACAATTGGTGACCATAATTACTAAATACATGCGTAATGCGATTTCAACATTTGGAAAAGCTGATATTACGTCTTTTTCAATTAAAGTTTTGTTCACAATAAAGGCATAAACGCTATAAACAGCGATAAGCCGATAACGATTATAGACGTCTTGAATTTTCCAACATTTTACATTGTGATTTGTGACAGATTACATTATGATTTTTATATATACTCGTATAAACATACACATGTAATTATATAACCCGCAACTTTACGTCACCGTGATAATGCAATAACAACGACTGTAGTATACTACAGTCATTACCCCATAATGTTTAAATCCGGCCCTGTACTGTAGTACAATTTAATTTATATTTTATACCTAATTCATTTTTATTTTCAAAACTATATTTTTTTTTTTAAATATAGTTTGAGAACCCAAAATTTGGGTTCCAAATTGCAATTTTATTTTTTTTTTTTTCATTTCTGATTCGAGTCTCGGGGGCCCCTAAAACTTGGGGGCCCGGGGCATATGCCCTTAATGCCCTCCGTCAAATCCGGCCCTGGACATGAGCCAGCAAATGCAATCGATAATAAACAACAATAAAATCTACGTTAAATATTATATATTAATACATTTACGACATGCAAAACTACCGAAAAATATCAAAATATGTACTTGCCTGTTATATAATATAGTTTATATTATTATACTCACAAGTCATAGAGGTACAGCACTACTACTATAAACAGATGGTTGGATTCTGTGTAAGATGGCTACAGAGTTACTGAGTTGAAGGAAGTATCAAGTGTGTAACAACTACTAACAACAGCAATACTCATAACGGTAATAAAACATCAGGTCTAAACATCAGGTCTATGAGGTAAACGAACTGCGTAGGTCAGGGCCACGATTACAGATATACAGGTATTACTCAAAGAGAAACTTATTTTTTGGTGCCCGAGATGTTAACTGTTTTATCATAGCAAGAATTACAGTTATGTCGTGGTGGGGGAATGTCAAGGTTATTAGATACTAATAATAAAAGATACCTAACTTATAATAAAAATTGTTCTAGGAAGATGGCCAGACCGTAAAGATTTTGTTTACATCTAGAATGCCCTTTCTAATTGTATATATTCTGAGATAATAGTATCTGATAAATAACCTTTAGGGCATGTATCGTATCCACAAATCTAAATATATATATATATTCCATATTTTTGAAAAAACTACTCATTTTCACGAACTTATAGTTACGTGGTTATACATTATCAGTAGGTATTAGAACTTATATCATAGGTATAACATAACTGGTATATGTTCACTGTTTCTACAAAAATAATAATAACAACTAATATTATCTAGTATACGTGCTAGTAGATATACAATATTATATACTACAATATTTCTAACCTACCTCAACAACCTTAACTCCTACCACAATTCACGGGCTTAATATCAATAAAAAAAATTTCGTATGTAAAAATATATTTACTATATGTACCTACACAGAAATTAAAATACATAATATTTTGTCATACTTTCTATAAATATAAATACATAATAGTAATAAAAAAGTCATACCATAAGTCGCTTGTACAATCAAAACATAATATTTTGCTTATTTATTCAACGTAGGTAATTAAATTCAGCACACTTAACATATGCTCGTATCACGATAAACTTTTAAAATCACTTATAGGTTTACTCGTCGTAAGTACAGGCCCCCATATAAATGTTTGACCCCTGTACTAAAATATTTAAGGAATATACAAAAGTTCCAAAAAAATAACCTGTTAAAAGTGATATAGGTGTTCATACACGATTTCTGTGTGATAAATGGTTGGATAGAATGATAGATCATTAACCCTTAACTTGTTATCTCATCAATTTTGTTTAGTATCTATTCAAAATAAGGTGTAATGTTTATTACTTATCTATATTTAAAGTGAATTATTTTTTTTTCATGTTGGGTATATCAAATATATTTTATATCATTAAAATTGTAAATTATGTCAACTTTCAAGGATTCAAAGTCAAAGACAAATATTTTAAAATGTTAAGTAGATACGTAGGTATATTATTTACAACAAAAAAAGTTGGGCTAATGGGTATTGCTTTGCTGTACACTGGGTTACATGTGGGTTACTGTAGTAGATTGTGTTAAATTTGAATTCAATGATATAATATCTTTGTTTAAGAAAAACGATTCTGAGAGAAGATGTTTCAGTCAGAATATGATATTACTAAGTACATTTGATGATATTATATTGAATCAAGTAATTTAAATTATATAACCCATTTACGAGTAACCTTGTTTTAAATTTTCAATCCTTAGCTATACAAGTTGAACATTTTATTAATTTTTAAATTCAAAACAATTTTAAATTCTGATGTGTTTTTTTTTTTAAATTTTTTAATTTTTTTTTGGTGACTGTGTACACGATAAGTAGTTAAAATAATACTTCGAATTTCAACTTCAGTATCTTATTCGATTGGAAAGTGAATATTGTAGGTGTATTGAGGAGGTCAAATTTTAAAATTCATAGTAATTTTTAAAAGCTCTTAGAAAGACAAAAGAAAAATTAAGGAAAGACAGGAATTTTTAAGCAGAGTCGACTTTGGTTTTTGGTGTAACTTTAAAACAAATGACCGAAGATACATGAAATTTTCACCGGTTGTTTATATTTGCATTTTCTATACACAATAAAATGTTCAAAATATTTAGTTTTATTTTGAACTGTTAACATTTTTAGTTTCCAATTTTATTGGTTTTTTTTTTTTATGAATATCCATAAAATTTTATTTGTTAGTTAAAAACCTTTAAAATGTAATAGAAGGTTCCTAGTTTATTGTTTCAAAAGCAGATGAAAAAAATAAAAAATCCTTTTTCACAATTTTTTTTTAATTTTTAATATTTTTTTGTGTCTGTCATCACCTTTTAGGCAGTTAAAGTGCATTGATTTTCTTCAAAGGTATCTTTACTGAAGGAAAGTGAATCTAATTGGTACTTTGAGAAGTCAAAAGTTAAAATTTTCCAGTAGTTTTCAAAAGCGCAGTGAAAAACCAAATAAAAATTAAGGAAAAACGGGAATTTTTACGCAAAATCTATTTTCGAGAAAATCAATTTTAGTTTTTGGTACAACTCTTAAACAGATGACCGTACATGCAATTTTTACTGAATATTTATATTAAAATTTTCTATACACCATAACATTTTCCAAATATTTTGACTTATTTTGAATTGTTTACTGACATTTTTAGTTTCCATTTTTTTTAGATTTTTTTTCTATAACTATCAATAACATTTTATTTGTTGGTTAAAAATCTTGAAAATGTAATAGAAGGCTCCTAGTTTATTGTTTCAAAGGTAGATTTTTTTTTATAAGCATTTAAAGTTAAAATATTGACAGAATATGTAAAATTTACAACAATTTTCAAACTATTTCGAGTTAAGAATTCGTAAAAATTTTTCTTTTTAAATCTAAGATTTGAAAATGTAATACAAAATTCCTCATAAGTTTGTCTACCTTTATCAAAACAAAAATGTCTACACGCAACTCAAATTCAATTTTTATGAGCACTTGAAATTCATATTTTAAAACATTAATATTCATTAATTATTCACTCGATTTCTCATGTAACGATTTTCTGATTTTGTTGTAATTAAAAAACGAATGAATTTATATACTTGAAAATTTCACTGAATATTTATAATAGCATTTCCTATACACCAAACAATTTGAAATATTTTGACTTTTTTTGAGCTGTTACGGAATTTTCAGTTTTGGTTTTTTTAGTTTTTTTTTTATAAATATCAAAAATTTTATTCGTTGGGTAAAAAAAGGGTGAAAATTTAATGCAAGCTTTGATATATTGTTACAATAGCAGTAAAAAATATTAAAATTCATGCTCACAATTATTTTATAAGCATTTAAAGTTAAAATTTTGAACAAAATTTATCACATTTAAATTTAATATTTATATTGTAGTTAAAAATTTATAAAAGGTTCAACTTTTATATCTAAGGAATGAAATTTAAAACAAATTCCACGTAAGTAGTTAATTCTATTACCGAAAAATCTAGAAAATACATAATGACGGTTTATTTTATAGTTATTTAAGTTCAAATTTGGACGACATTACATAATAAAAAACCTAGAATAACTATTTTAATTATTTTTTTGGGTTGTATAATATTATTTGTGGGTACATGAAACTTCTAAAGTACACTATTATATATCTATGATAGTATCCGGGTTTGTTGTTGATGTATAACGCGTTATAAGTAACCTAATGGATATTGTGATATGATTAATTTGGAATTCATTATAAGTCAATTTTTTTAATACCATAGATAAGTATATAATATTATGTCTTATACCTAGAAGGACATACCGTCTCCGTTAAGAATTGTTTTTCTTATACAATGATATTATATCATTGAATTCAAATTTAATACCATCCATTATACAGTGATAACTTGTAACCTACTGTACAGCAGAGCACCTTTTTTATATATATGGCTAAAATGTAAAGGTATAATTAATTGTTAATTCACATATTATTATTAATTTAGCTCTATTAAATTTTATAACTATAGCCCATATAATAAGAAAATATAATAAGTAAACAAATACTTTTCAGTGAATAATGAAAAGTTTTCACAATTATTACTAGTTTTTAATAATTCATATTTTTTAGAACATATTATTTAGATATTCACAGGCATAATACCGCTTAACACCCCAAATTACACCCGTGAAACTAAAAGTATTTTTTAAATAAATTTAACTAAAGGAAAGTAAACATTACCAAGATAATTAATTACTGGTGTTTTGCCTAAATCAGTTTTATTTTTTGAATATATATCTAAAACCTGTAATTTTAATTGTTTCCAATTGACTTAACCCTTAACTTTCCACTTGCATACATTTTTGTTTAACTTATCAAAACCATAATTTAGGTACAGAACATTTTGAGAATTACAATATTTTCAATGACCGTAGATAGGAAATTTTCACTGATTGTTTATATTATAATTTTTTATATTTTCAAAAATTTTGATTTGTTATGACCTGTTCACAGGACATTTAAAGTTTCAACTTTTTTAGTTTTTATTTCTTTGAATGTCTGTTGCATGCACCCAACTTACAGAGGGTAGTGACAGGATAGGATGATGGTAGAGCGTCGAAATGATCAAAAAATTGTGGTTTGATGTAATATTTATTGTAAATTGTAGAAAAATAAGACAAGTTGAATTTAAATACTGTTAGATTATTCAAATTAACGAAGGTAGCATGTCAATAAAATTGTATTTGTTGGGATTTTTAAATTTAATAAGGTATGAAAATATTATACAATATAGTCACTTAACATTTACCAACAAAAAAATTCTACAAGAAAGTCAAATTAATTTTTGATGAGTTTTTGAAGTTCATACTTTTACAATATTTCATATCCACTCGATTTCTCATGTAGCAATTTTCTTATTTTGTTGTAATTCATAAACGAATAACTGAAAAACGAATAATTATACATAAAAATTTGACTGAATGTTTATATTTTATTTCCTGTTACACGATAAATATTGAAATATTTTTGACTCATTTTAAGCTGTTTATTGATATTTTAAATTTTAAAATATTTTAGTTTTTTTCTTTAACTGTCAATAAAATTTAATTTGTTGGGTCAAACAATTTAATACAAGGCTCTTGATATATTGCTACAGTAGCAGTTGAAAAATATAAAAATTAAAAAGCACAATTTTTTTTATTAACATTTAAAGTTTGAATATTGACAAAATTTATCTAATTTAAAATTTAAAAATTATTTTGAAGTAAAAATTGATAAAATGTTCAAATTTTATAGATAAGGATTGAAAATTTAAAACAAGGTTCCACTTAAATAGGTTATATTATATAAATTACTTTATTCAATATAATATCATCAAATGTATTTAGTAATATCATAGGCTGACTGAAACATCTTCTCTCCGATTCGTTTTTCTTATACGAAGATATTATATCATTGAATTGAAATTTAACTTAATCTACTACAGTAACTTACATGTCATCTACTGTACAGCAAAGCAACACTCATTTGCCCACCTTTTTGGTTGTAAATATTCTGACTTACCTACTTAACATTTTCAAATATTTTACTTTGACTTTGAACACTTGAAAGTTCACATAATTTACAATTTTAATGATATAAAATATATTTGATGTACGTAACACGAAAAACAAATAATTCACTTTAAGTATAGATAAGGAATAAACATTTAAACCTTATTTCGTATAGATATTAAACAACATTGATGAGATTAAAATTTAAGTTATAATATAATGTACTTAGGAATAGTAAACCTATAAATTATTTTAAAAATATATCGTGATACGAGCATGTTAAGTGTGCTGAATTACCTATTATATAAGTTCTAATACCTACTGATAATGTATTACACATGTATCTAGTGTCGGCCTGGTACAACAAAGAACCATGGTAAGTTTTTATAAGGGGCTCCATAATGAAATACAAAATTTATCTGATATTTTGGTGAAAAAATGCTCACCAACTTTTTAATTTAAAAATACATTTATTCAAATTCTTATTTTTAGAATTTTTAAGCATACTTAAGTGACATATTTGGTACTACTATTAAAGAGTGTCCTGTAGCTATACAAACTTCTATTTTTCAAATAAGAATCTCATTATTTACTGCAAAATATTTAGCAGATGATGTTCTTGTAAATGAAGATATATCTAAATCAAAATTCTAATAGGTATTTTCTGTATTATTAAAATGTTTATACTAAGGATAATAATCCTTAAATATGGTTTTACAATAAAAAATTAGAAGTCACTAATATTAGATGTAATACCTATTCACTATTCAGTGTAACTAATTAATAATTGTTATGTATAATTTATCTTAATAGATCAATGGTACCTAATGACTACTAAATTTTCAAATTATATAAGCCCAAAAATCTACTTAGAAAATTTCCATATACCTAAGTATTATCATTAGTACACAAAGTTATCAAAAAACTACTAGTTTGAATTTTGATTTAGATGCATCAAAGTTCTCAAAAAAAAAAAAATAAAAATACCTACTGAATAATTAAAAGTAAAAAAAGAGGATTCATATTTGAAAAATAAAGTATGTATTGTAACAACATCATTCTTAATGATAAAAAAAATATTCGAAAATCTTCAAGTGTATTAAAAAATTCTAAAAATCAGAATTTGAATATAATATTATAGAACTTAAGTAAAAAAAGGTGGGTAAGTGGGTGTCGCTCTGCTGTACAGTAGGTTACAAGTGGGTAACTGTATAATGGATGGTATTACATTTGAATTCAATGATATTATATCATTGTATAAGAAAACGATTCTGAGCGGAGACGGTATGTCAGTCTAGGTACAAGACATATTATATAGGTACTTATCTATATGGTATTAAAAAAAAATTCACCTATAATGAATTCCAAATTAATCATATCACAATATCCATTAGGTACTTAAAATGCGTTATACACCAACAACAAACCCTGATACTATCATAAATATATAGTAGTATACATTAGAAGTTTCAAGTACCCACGAACAATATTATACAATCACAACAAAATAACTAAAATAGTTATTCTAGGTTTTTATTATGTAATTTCGTCAAAATTTGAATTTAAAATGTCTGTAAAAAATAGCTGTGTTCATATATTTTTTAGATTTTTTGGTTACAGTATGAACTATTTATGAGAACCTTTGTTTTAAATTTGTAATCCTTAGCTATAAAAACTGAACATTTTATAATTTATTAATTACAATGATTGAAATTTTCGATTAATTTTGATACATTTTGTCAAAATTCGATTTTTAAATGCTTATAAAAAAAATTGTGCCAATGTATTTTTAATATTTTTCAATCGCTATTGTAACAATATATCAGGAGCCTTGTATTAAATTTTTACACTTTTTGACCCAACAGATAAAACTTAATTGATATTTATAGAAAAAAATCTAAAAAAAATTGAAAGCTGTAAATGTCCGTAAACAGCTCAAAAAGAGTCAAAATTGTATGGTGTATAGGAAATGCTAATATAAACATTCAGTGAAATTTTCATGTATCTACAGTTATTCGTTCATGAATTACAACAAAATAAGGAAATCGCTACATGAGACATCGAGTGAACATCCAATGTTGTAAAAATTTGAATTTCAAACGCTCATAAAAATTTAATTTGACTTTCTTATAGACATTTTTTTATTGATAGAGGTAGATAATCTTATAAAAAATCTTGTATTACATTTTCAAATCTTAGATTTAAAAATAAAAATTTTTACGAATTCTTAACTCAAAATAATTTGCTAATTTTCGTGATTTTTCCAGATTTTGTCAATTTTTAAACTTTAAATGCTTATACAAAAAAAACTGTGACTAACGATTTTTAATATTTTTCATCTGCCTTTGAAACAATATACTAGGAGCCTTCTATTAAATTTTCAAGTTTTTTTAACCAACAAATAAAATTTTATTGATATTTCTAGAAAAAAAACTAAAAAAAAATGAAAAATGAAAATGAAAATTTTTTACTTTTTACCCCCCAAAGTACCAACTAGATTCACTTTCCTATCAGAAAAGCTACTGTTGAAGAAAATCCAAGCACTTTTACTGTCCTAAAACGTGATGACAGACACAAAAAAAATTAAAAAAATTAAAAAAAAAACACACATCATTGTAAAATCAATACATTCATCATTTCACTCAGAATATAAAATATAGTGAGCATGTTAAAAATCACTGTATAATATTAACCACGAAGACTGACAAGGGGAATCATTCATTTAATAATAAACCATGAAATTATTGAAAAATTTAAAGCTGCAAAATAATCAATAATAATTATTAATGACACAGAAAAGAAATGACAAAAACCAAAATTATATTTATATTACCTAAATAATTTTAACTTTGAAGACATCCCCATAAGCTATAAGCATAATTTTATTCAAGTAAACTTTCAAAAGTAATTGTCCAATCTTCATCACTATTTTATATTTATATAATAAGGTAGAAGTAGACGTGTGGTAATATAAATCATACATATTTTTGTTTGCAACATTTTCATGATCACTGAATCCAACAGCGGAGGTTGTGCAGGGTCGGGTGAGTGGCCTCGATGAGCCCATTGTTTTTAAGGAGAGATATAAAACCTAATTCAACTTGCGGTTAATTAAAAAAAACCTCCTCCTAATTATTACTTGACACTTGTGTCTCGTACTATTATGCCCTGCTCACACTAATAGGCAATCATCTGGGCCCTGTAAAGAAAAACTGCTTACGGTTAAATATTTCGATAAATACTTTACGGTGTCCTTACTCACTATAAAGACCAGGCAGACTCCAAGGAAATAAAAAAATTTACAAAAAAAGTGGTTGCCCGGCCCAGCGGCCATGGCCTGGCCGACACTGCACGTATCTATAAATACGTGAAAATGCATAATTTTTCCAAAAATATTGAATTTATAGATAGGTAGATTTGTGGAAACAATACATGCCCTCCAGGTTAATAGATACTAATAGCTCAGAATAGATGCAATCAGAAAGGACATTCTATATATAAACAAAATCTTAACCGTCGGCCATCTTCCTAGCAATCACAATTATTAAAAGTTGTCATTATTAATTTATTATTAATAACCTTAACATGCCCCCATCACGATTTAAGATATACAAGTTACTCAAAAACATAACAACAGTCGTGCGCACGAATCAATATATATATAATATCATAACTGTAATTCTTGCTATGATAAAACCGTTGACATTTCATGCACCAAAATATAAGTTTCTCTTTGAGCAACCTGTATATCTGGAGTCTTGGCCTTGACCTATGAAGTTTGTCTACCCCATGAACCGGCTGTTTAAACTAGTTATATTATGTTTCATTACCGTTATTTGTAGTGCTATTGTTAGTTGTTACACACCTCCTTCACATCAGAAACTCTGTAGCCATCTTACACAGAGTCCAACCACACACCTGTTTATAGTAGTAGTGCTGTACCTCTAAGACTTGTGAGTATAATAATATAAACTATATTATATAATAGGTAGGTACATATTGTGATATTTTCCGATAGTTTTGCATGTTGTAAATTTATTATTATATTTAACATAGACTTTATTGTTGTTTATTATCGATTTTCATTTGCTGGCTCATGTCTAAACTATAAATTAATGATCCACAATATCAATTATTCAATTTTGTCCACACGTCAACATAATATGGTTACAATTATCGTTTTACGTCCGTTCCTTGTAAGACCTCATCGACTCTCATATAGTATATTTTATACGTTAAATCCAAGTCCAATTTAGTATTTTAAGGTAGCAAACGTCACATTGTTGCAAGATAAAGTAACTCTACCGCACAATGTTTAATAGACGGAAACGCTTTTATAATTACACTAACTCAAACATATTAATATATTGTCTCACTTCATTGAGGTCCGCGTGTTCACCTCTCATTTCATTACAAATCGTTTGAAAATAATTTTTGACTTGCTCAAATTAAATGATCTAATCTCAGTAAAAATATGTATTTACATACAAATCCGAGACCTATATATATAACATTATAACCTATAATATCGTGCTCCTATGCTACAAGTTATATTTCATTATTATAACGTTGTTGATAATTATTACCCATAAAATTGCATAGCCAGACATTTTTTTATCCCAGACTAAATTGAACAACGATCTTCAAAGATATACTTTTATATTTTAAAAACAATTTATTAAAAATGAATTAATATCTATCAAATAATAATGATTCATAAATAAGTATTTGTAAAGAATGTTAGCTGCTATATGTATACTATCTAATTGTATAGTAGGTATTTAGTAATTAGCCGTAACCAGCACTCAATATTTCATATTTTTTTGTTGTTTTAAGTGATCGACTCTTTTATATTACCTATATATTAAAATGGTATTATTATATTATAGTGTTCTATATTTCATACCATATTTAGTTTAAATGTCTATACTCGTTTTATATATTATAAGATGCTTGAAATTTAGCCATTCACTTTTCGATCGCAGTGGAGTGATCAGTGCTCACACATGTGAACAACGCGTATTCGTGTGATAAAATAATATTTATTTGTTTTTATATCACCTAAAAACATCAATCTTTGGTAAAGTATATTCTAAAGATATCATAATATGTTAAGATAATTTAACATATTTTAATTTGGCCCTTAGATCGTACAGAAGTGAAGCAATAACAACACCATAAGTTCAAACATACCCAATTGTCAATTGAGGGTAAGTTAGTGTTATTTATAACACATACAAAAAAATGGAGAAGGTATCCGCATATATAGTTTCAAGCTTGGCAAAGAAATTCGCCTTCCTGAACATTTTGTCCGCGACTATTATTTACTTCCATGGCGATGTAACAAATACTGGTCCAGGGATCACTGACAAGCCTATAGATACGTTACTCAGCCGTTATGATTTTATAATAGTCGGCGGTGGATCGGCAGGTAAAAATAATATATATTATACTTATCTTATAAAATTATTATATATTACACGCTTTGTACGTCCGTAATATTGTTATCACGATATCATGTCAATAATTTCTGCAAGTTAAAAACTTACAATATAAAATAAAAATACAACAACAATTATTCAGGTGCGGTGCTGGCAAATAGGTTGACTGAAGTCGAAAACTGGAATGTACTACTAATAGAAGCTGGTGGACATGAAACGGAACTATCAGACGTGCCTTTGTTGGTTGAAAGCGAGCACCTATCTGAGATTGATTGGAAATATAAAACCGAACCTCAGGTTGGCGCGTGTTTGGGTAAGTAATTCTTACATACCTACTGTAAATAAAATGCAAATCTTCTGGTTAAATTGGTAAAATTATGGTTTAATAATAATTATCTAGAGCAGCCTAAACGTAGGTACCAACCTACGGCCCGCCAAAGTTTCACTGGCAATCCAAGATAATTAATGTTTTGAAATACGTATATTTATTATATTACATATTTTCATTTAGTTTTCATTGTTTTTAATTTATTCAATTAAATATTTTTTTTCTTTTGGTGTTATTTGTAACAGTTTATAATAGTAATTTATACCTGTATACTAAGTACCAACACTAACTTATAATAGAAAAACTTGTTTTAAATTAAAACAAATTAAAAATTTCATATTGATTATATGATATCGTTTATAAGAAAACATTTTTTCAGTACAAAATCCAAATATCTCTCATTTGTACAACCATTTATTACTTTCGGTATTATGATATGGGGAGAGAATTTTAATTATCATCTCTCTAAGGGAAAACAACTATTAACAACATTATTAGATATATACTAAAGCTGCCAAACCTTTATAGTACATACCAAGCTCACAAAGAATTGAACGTATTTAACTTGGATTTGCTTTTTAAAATAAAATTACAACTTTTAGCATACAAAAATAAAAATTATGTTCATACTTGTGAGCATGAACATAATAAACATTCGTTGTAAAAAGTCTTTAGGACTAAGAAGTTGTATGAATTTAATAGTCGAGATATGTCAATAGGTCAATATTATTATTAACCAATATAAAAATATTTGTAGCTTTAAAAAAGCAAAATTAAAATTAATATAATATACAAGTAGAATAAACTTATGTTTGAGAGTTGATAAGATCATGTAAAATGTAATATAATATCTCGATTTTACAAAAATGTGGTATTATATAAATGTGTACTATTGTAATAAATAGTGATCTAAACTTTTTTTAAGTTCTTCTATAGTTTTAAAAAGACACAAATGTTACAATTTTAAGTTTCCAAGTTATGTAACCTAGTTGCTTAAAATATAAAATGTGAAATTATAAAACGTAGGTACTAATAGAGAAACTGGTTTTAAGTTTTATTAAATTTGTTTAAGTAAATTTATTTAATATCCATAAAAAAAATTTAAATGTCTTAGGCATTTTAATTTTGATTTATAAAATAATATATATTCTGCGTACGTAATGTACCTAACTTCTTTCTAAAATATTACATGATATTACTCATACTAGTCATTATACCTACTTTTTTAGTAATAATATAGTACATACACATACAGGCATACATACATACATACATATATACATACATGCAATATATATTCATACATACATACATACATAGGTATTTAATATATTTATTATTATATTTAACTTTGCGTTATAAAATATTATATATTCTGCATTCCTAATGTAATTATTTCTTCAATAATACAAGATATTACTCATATCAATCATTATACCTACTTAATATTTTAAAAATCAATATAAATAGTAATAATATAGTACATACACATACATACATGCAATAAATATTCATAAACATATACATACATACATACATACATACATACATACATAGGTACACACCGATTTAATATTTTTATTATTATATTATATTTCAGCTATGGATGATAGAAGGTGTAATTGGCCTCGTGGTAAAGTTCTAGGCGGGTCCAGCGTTTTAAACAATATGCTATATGCGCGTGGAAACAAAAATGACTTTGACGACTGGCTGAAACAAGGCAATTTAGGTTGGGGGTACAATGACGTGCTCCACTACTTTAAAAAATCGGAGGACAATCAAGACCCGTCCTTGGTGCGTACCCCGTACCATTCGGCTGGTGGCTATCTACCAGTGTCTGAGGCGCCGTACAAAACTCCATTAGCTGAAGCGTTCACCTTGGCAGTACAAGAAATGGGATACGGTGTACACGATACTAATGGCCAATATCAAACGGGTTTTATGGTACCACAAGGAACCATCAGAAATGGTTCGAGGTGCAGTACGGCAAAGGCATTCTTGAAACCAGCCAGACTGCGAAAAAACTTGCACGTGATCCTCAACACGACGGTCACACGCATAACAATTGATTATATGACTAACATAACGACCGGTGTCGAAATGGTAAAAAACAACATAACCTATTACGTTCGGGTGCATAAAGAGGTATTGCTATCAGCAGGACCTATTAATTCTCCACAGCTACTTATGCTATCAGGCATAGGTCCTGGAAAACATCTCGCAGAAATGGGTATACCCGTTATTTCCGATTTAAACGTCGGGAAAAATCTACAAGACCACATCGGACTCGGTGGTCTGATGTTTTTGATCGACAAAGAGGTGATACTATATTTATTTTTATCATATAAAACAATTATAATGACGGTGGTTATACAGGCACACTGCAGTGAATTATAAAATAACCACATAAACTTTTGTACAGGTGTCACTAACGCATAAGAGAAGGGAAAACCTGGATTCGTTACTCAGCTATGGGTCGAAAGGCGAAGGGCCACTAACGGTCATGGGTGGTGTAGAAGGAATGGCGTTTATTAATACAATAAGCAAAAATCTATCGGAAGACCAACCAGACATCGGATTGAACTTAATGTCTGGTTCCTCCGTTTCTGGCATTGGTGGTATTAAAACGTGGAAAGCTCAAGGGCTAAAAGAAATGTTTTATCAATGGATGTATAAATCGATTCGTGACAAAGACGTTTGGTCTGCCTTACCAGTAAGTAACATATTTTAAATAAATATGAAAATCGAAAATATAAGATATAAATTTCATTGAGTACATCAGAGCCGACTGAACAATAATCGTATATTATACACAGGTGTGCTTGAACAAAAAATTGTTATACTTAATATTTTTCTACTATTTGTCATACTTAATTTTTTCATAATATATCGACAATAGTTTATGCTACTTACTAAGATGAATTGTTGTCTAGATATTTTGTTTTGCATTGAATGTTTTACATAGAAATTGAACATGGATTATTCATTAGACGGATTATGTTTAATATTTATTAGGACTTGGCGCTGCAGCTGTTCAAGGATCATAACTTTTCTAAGATATTTGAAAAATAAAATCATAATTTTATAGACCTATGTTATATCCCAAAATATGTTCAATGGTTCGATTATAATAGGGGTCTAAATCTGAACTGAGAATATTCAAAATCTAATAGGAAATAATAGGATGTACATAATCAACATTTCATATTGTATATCTGCAGATATTGTTGAAGCCCAAGAGCCGAGGCGAAATACTGTTGCGGAGCGCCAACCCATTCGACTATCCCAAGATCATTCCGAACTATTTTACTGAAAGGGAGGACGTGGACACTCTGGTGAGGGGAGTCAAGTTTGTGGTGCAAATGGCCCGGACTGGGTCTCTCCACAAGTTGGGCAGCGAACTTCACGACATACCGTTCTGCAGATGTCAATCCTTGCCGTGGCAATCTGGCGCCTACTGGGAATGCATGGTCCGGTACTACACCGTTTCCACACACAACCCGGTCGGTACCGCAAAGATGGGTCCCAAGTGGGATAAGACCGCCGTGGTGGACCCAGTGCTCCAGGTGTACGGCGTCTATGGGCTCCGGGTGGTGGACTCGTCCATCATGCCCACGATAGTCAGCGCCAGCTCCAACGCGCCGGTTATAATGATTGCTGAGAAGGCCGCGGATATGATCAAGACCACATGGCGTGACGAGATACCGCAACATATGTCTAATGATATGGTCGAATTGTACCCGAGGATATACCACAGAATATATAAATTTATATTCGATAATTAATTTTATGAAATTTTTTTTATAATCACACGTATTTCAATAATATTATATTTAAGAATATGTCAGCCAACTATTTGTTATCTCTCTCTGGTTCGTGCACAAATACGAAATAAGACTTATTTACTCACTCGTAATATTATTTTGATTTTCCTTAATATCGTTTATAAACAATTTGATATCCGTTTTAAATAACAAATTATAAATAATATATTTTATTGTTAATATCTTTTATCAAATAATAATGTAATATAAATCTCATAAAAGTAAAATATTATCCTCAGTCATTTTTGTAGTACATATTATTATATGATTTAACTCTAAAATTGCGTTTTATCTTAGCTGAGAGAAAGAAAATGAATACCTATTGCACTGAAATCCTTTAAATATTATCACAATGATTTATTTCTTACCTCGTAATTTTAAAATTAACATTTCAGTTGTATAAAAATATGATTTTTTCTATGTATTGGCATTAAGTTAAAATATATATGACCTAGACTCTAGGTCCTAGATAATCTTAAAAATGTTGATCAAAATAATGCCGCTTGTTTGAGACCACTGTACTAGGGTGTTTTTACATAAACACATCATAATAATTTTCTTATGTAAAAATTTTTTAAGTGGTCTAACCACGTTTTCATAATATAAACTCTACTAAACCAACCATCCATATTGATATATTGCATGGAATACAACGCCGTATAGTCCGCGGATTTTTATATGCACTAAAAAGTATCAAAATATGACAGAATATAATATGCAGTCAAAATTGCGACAATATGCTACAAATTTGCAAGAAAACAATTTGAATTGAGTAGTATCTATGGTAAAAAAAAATGCACAATTGTTATTCAATAATTATTTTTAATTTGATCTGTTTTCTACTTGTCAAAATAATATTATGTTATACTTATATTATATTGTATAGCTATATAAAAATTTTAATTCCCAAATGTCTAGGTTTATATTAGATTATTACCTACTTATATAATTAAGTTAAAATTGGCATACCAATTGAGTTTCTAGATTATATTTGACTTGCCACTAACGACTATCATAATTCTACATGTAGGTACCTACATATTATATATTTATTTTTATTAATTTTTAATTTAAAGTTTAAATATTAGGTACATCATGTAATAAACTTTATAAAATGTTTCTCCCAGCCATTCTATTTACTTCTAGACAAAAATTAAGGATAATTTGTTTCAAGCAGTACTGAACTATTTTCCACTCTAGTAATATACACTAAGTTATTATTCTTATTTTTCTTCAATTTAATTTACACTGGAACCGTAGAATTTGACTTGTAAAGAATGGCTACTATAATAATATTATAGTTAATGCCATATTTTGAACAGTAAGAAGAACAATAATCTTTAATGTCATATTTCAAATAGGTACAGTGCGCTGATTACTGTTAAAAACGTTTTTTTTTTTTTTTGTATAACTTTAAAGCTTGAAAATTTAATACAAGGCTCCTACTATATTGTTACAATGGCATTTGAAAAATATTAAAAATCCTTAGTCACAGTTTTTTTTTATAAGCATTTAAAGTTCAAAAATTTACAAAATATGGAAAAATCACGAAAATTCACAAACTATTTTGAGTTAAGAATTCGTAAAAATTTTTCTTTTTAAATCTTAAATTTTAAAATGTAATACAAGATTCCTTATAAGATTATTTACCTTTACCAAAAAAAAAGTCTATAAGAAAGTCAAATAAAATTTTTATGAGCGTTTGAAATTCAAATTTTTACAACATTGGATATTCACTCGATTTCCTTATTTTATTGTTATTCAAAAACAAATAACTGTAGATACATGAAAATTTCACTGAATGTTTATATTAGCATTTTCTATACACCATACAATTTCGAAAATATTTTGACTCTTTTTGAGCTGTTAACAGACATTTTCAGTTTGAAATTTTTTTAGTTTTTTATTCTATAAATATCAATTAAGTTTTGTCTGTTGTGCCAAAAAGTGTAAAAATTTAATACAAGGCTCCTGATATATTGTTACAATATCAGTTGAAAAATATTAAAAATACATTGGCCCAATTTTTTTTTATAAGCAATTAAAGATCGAATTTTGACAATATTTATCAAATTTAAAATTGAATAATTATTTTGTAGTTAAAAATTTATGAAATGTTTAACTTCTATATCTAAGGATTGAAAATTTAAAACAAGATTATACATAAGTAGTTAATTCTGTTACCAAAAAATCTAAAAAATACATAAGAACAGTTTATTTTTATAGTCATTTTAAGTTCTAATTTGGACAAAATTACATAAAAAAAACCTAGAATAACTATTTTAGTTACCTATTTTGTTGTGATTGTGTAATATTATTCGTGGGTACTTGAAACTTCTTAAGTAGTTAAGTACACTATTATATATCTATGTAGTATGGACAATGATAGTATCAGGGTTTGTTGTTGACGTATAACACATTATAAGTACCTAATGGATATTGTGATATGATAAATTTGGAACTTATTATAGGTACCTATTTTAGGTAAATTGTTTTTAATACGATAGATAAGTATATAATAATATGTCTTATACCTAGACTAGTAGACTGACATACCGTCACCGCTCAGAACCGTTTTTCTTATACAATGATATTATTTCATTGAATTCAAATTTAATACTATCCATTATACAGTGGTGAGTAGTGACCCACTTGTAACCTATTGTACAGAAGAGCACCTTTTTTATTTTATTTCTGTTTAATAAAGTTTGTGATGATAGTTCACTGCTCCATCACAAGCTTATAGGCTTATTAAATAAGTTGATTACATATTTACGTATACCTACGTAATGCATTTATGAGGAAGTTTATTGGGTAATATAATATAAAAAAAGTAGCTAATTATAACTTGGGTTTAATAAATAATCTAATGCAACCAATTAACATAATTCAAACTCATATAAATTGTCGTAAACATAATATTATAAGCTTTATCCGAGGGCTCATTACTCTTTCTCTCAAACTTTGACCTCTCAGTTGTTCAAATATAGACATAGCTAATTAAAACTTATGACTATATAGCTTATAAACAATAGGTGTGCTGGTTGCCTGTTCGATGGTCATGTGTTCGAAAGTCATGTGTTCGAAAATGTGTGTTCAAAAGTTTATGTCATCGAAAAATTGTATCTTCGAAAAGCCATGTGTTCGATCAGTCATGTGTTTGAAAGATTATTTGTTAGAATTTAAAAACAAAACTGCTAAACTAATTTTATCTAGAACTTGCTCCGATAACGGAAAACAGGTGTTTCATATTGTATGAGCAATCGATAAGCAATCGATAAGTATAACAATATGCATCATGCCTTATGCGATTATACTATACATGTTAACATTTTATCTAAAATACGTTATAGTTGACAGGAGACAGGGACATATAGTCAGTACAGTACGACATACGCAATTGAACTAAGAGCTTTTAAAAATGAACATAGACATTTTAAATAGTTTTAATGGTGGTGTAGTTTAAGTATTAATAATTATTTATACATAAAAAATAAAGATTACATTAGAAAAATAGACAGTGAACATATATTTTATTGGACTTGGGTAAAACAATGGGGTACAAAAATTCAGACTTTTTGTGAAAACAATGTGCATTATATTGACAAAAATTGTATTTTTTCTGAAAATGACCATTTGCATGGAGCTGATTCAATAAGTGTAGGAGCAAGAAAAATAAAAGAAACTATAAAAAAAAAAAGTCCTGAGAAAATCAAGATAAACCAATACAAATATACCACGCTGCAATAGCAGGAACGTCTCAAACAATTAATTCGCATGTCAGTAAAGAAGCGGCTCGACAAATTATGATGAAATTATGAGACGTAATGATGATATTTATTTGGAGCCACAAACAGCAGATATAATTGACTTAACATTATACTGGTGTGAAACATTATCAGGTAAACATATTGTTCGTTTGTGTCTGCTTGTTATTGGACACATCTAAAAAAAAAAACAAGATTTATTAGTAGTTAGGTAGGTATAATACTACACTATCCAGTATCCACCGCAGACCGTGTACCGAATTGCCTACACAACGCCCCGGCTTAGGGATAAAATACGTAATATTATTTATTTTAAGATTCTGAATTTAAAATATTTTACTTAGTTTTAAATGAAATTATGAAAAATATTGTTTTTTTCATTTAAATGTATTTGGTAATAGTTATTGAAAATATCGATAATGAACGACTCATCAACCAAGGTTTACGAATTACTATGTTAATGGTTATATAATATATATTAGGTACCAATAACATGGTGTTATAATATTATTATAGTTATATTTCATCATATAATCCAGGAAATTTAAAAATCCTAAATTGCTATAATATTATTTATTAAAGCAAAAATACACTCTACCGGATAAATAGATATATCCTATAAAATCAACCAAATATGTTCTTCTTTTTTTCAATTAATAAAAGGAAAAATTCTACAAGCTGCATTGAACTCAATGTATTAGTATTTTAATCTCAAGCTTAATAACATTATATCTTGAAAACAAAACTGTTTTAAGCTTTTTTTTACCCCGTGATAAGTATTGATTTTACAATATGAGATGTGTTTCTTTTGTTTTCGCCTGTGTACACAAATAGAAGTCCAAATGACTATGTTTCCATTTTCAGCTTCAGTATCTTTTCTGGTGAGAAAGTCAAAAATGAAAATATCCAATACCTACTTTTCAAAAACAAAAAGCCTAGAAAAATAAGTGAAGAAAAATAGAAAATATTTACTGAAAGCCCGTTTTCAACAAATCAAATTCTGTTTTGTGGTGCAACACTAAAAAAAAATGTTTTACCTACACGGAATTTTTAAACCAATACATAATATGATTTAATTTTAATATAAGGTGCTTAATGAAAGTAATCTATAATATAACCATTATTTTACTATTATATTAAATTGTTTTACAGTTTCTTATAATATTATAGAATTAATTATGACTAAATAATTTCAGTCAACTTGGCATAAAAAAAGGAACTTCACTAGAACGTGTTCGGGGATATTATAAGATTGTTTTCTTAACATATTGTATTTAATATTATTGTGAGTTAAATTTATCATTTTATGTTTAAAAATAATGTATTGAAAGTATATTAAAACTATTAACTATACGTCAGATACTCATGGTTAAGTACACATTTATAAAATGTATATGTATATCATTATATAAATTATATAATGTATATAAATGTAATTTAGTACTCAGACTTAAGGCTCTGTCAAACAGAACGCGTTATTATGAGCGTTAAAGCGGTAAATGGCTCGTTGGAGTAGTGCTTTCACGCGCGTTAATAATTACAAAATCACGCGACGTGAAAATAACGCTTTCTGTTTGACAGAGCCTTTAGTTAGTAAGCTTTAGACATAGAAACTATTTTATGCGATAATAGGTATATAGCTCAATATAAGTGGATAATTGTGGGTCCGTCAGCGGTGAATGCACTACTGTTGAACCTCCTTGGTGTTATCGGTAAACAAATTCGACATAAGCGAGTATTTCATTACGACGTCCACTACGAGCAATATTTATTAAAAGCTAACAAAGGATGAATATTCGATCATATTTAATCGCACAAGTGCACAACAAAGGACATATTGTAATGAACGTGTCGAAAGGAATAGCGATAAATAAAGTAATCCAAACAATGTTAAGTTGAATCAATAAAAATATTTTTAATACAGTGAATAATATACCATATAATAATACAATGCACTAAGAAACGTATATCACCAACGGGTCGCATAATAAGAACTATTTTATAATAATACTATAGCTAATATTTTCTAACTGTATATTTCTATAGGTACACGCAATATTGAAAATATGTCAACTCTGCATTTTCGCTTTCCTTATACATGTATATTGTATAACTATATAGATAATCTACACTCTACAGTCTGACAATACTACTTATTGTATACAATCTACAGAGTGAAGACTAAAATATAATTTAATATTTCAACAGAACGACTGTTTTTTATTCGTGTGTTCGGTTATGGGGGAGGGAAAGGCGATAAACGTGTCATCCACAAAAAACAAAAACACTGCTATAAAATGTTTATTGACAACCTTAATAATATTATTCTATTATTATCAAAATTAATCAGATACTCGTCAATATTGTTGGCAGAAAATACCCACACTAGTGACACTATCTCATATACTTACTTGCAAAGTGCAGTACGAGAAAGAAGTAACAGTTAAAATATTTGAAAACCATTTCAGGGGCTCTGACTATTTTTATCAATTGAAATGATTTTTATTTCTTCGAGATAATTGTCCCTTATGAATGAAGTTGTATCTTATAATTTTCAGTTTCAATTTAATAGTCATTTCAAAAACATAAAATATTTTCGACATTTGTATAGTTTTTGACGTTTTATTGTGTTTAAAAATCCTACTTCAGCACCCACTATACAGTTGGGAGACACTGAAAAATGTTAACGTGTAACAACATGTTTGACTATTGATAACGTACTGCGGGATAGCCGTTTACTAAACGGCATACTTCTTTGCAACGGATTAACCGATCTGAACCAAACTTGGCACGGTTATAGTGTGGACATCGCTGGGTGCCACCAAGTGGTTTTGATCGATGTCCGACCTACCATCGAGGAATAATCACCGAAAAACTAAATTTAAATTAATTTTGATACCATAATTTTGTTTTCATAATTCATAGAAACATAGATCTCTCTTTTGAGAGTAAAAACGCTTCCTCGAACAAAAGCATGTCCCAACGATAGTGTCATCTTAATTTGTACCTTTTGAGTTATCAGAATCTATCAAATCCATGTCATTCAAAAAACAAGTTCAATTAGCTTCGGTGTGTTTAACTCACTCAGCTCAATTTCTTGCAATCAGTGAACTGCATTGCAGTCCTATAGTATAATATACGTTTATAAGGTACTAAGGTACTAAGGTACAGACTTAATAGTTTTTTACTTTCGAAGTTATTTAGAGCAGTTAAAAAAACATTTTTAACTCGACGCATTATATTTAAATCAACAGAAAAATCTAAGTCTTACAACAGTGAATTATTAAAATAGAAACTTTGAAATAGTAACTTTGGTTACTAGTTATTTGGTTCATTAGAAAATTAAATAGTTCGTTAAGTCGCTAATTTGAAAACAACTAACTTTTTAACGTTAGTTAATGCCTACCTTTGAGACTTGAGTATAGATATATTAGTAGGTATAAAAATATATGATAAAGTTATATTGTGCATATTATTACATAAGTTATACATTTTTATTTTCCGCAATGCAAACATTTCAAATTTCTATTATTTGTAATACTTCTTAAATATTGTGAAGAACAATTATTGTGAATCACATCTAACTTTTCGTGTGAAATCGTATATTTAGGCACGACGTTACCGTATGCAAGATGATTTTTTGAGCAAGCTTTGATTTTTTGAAATTCTTAAAGGAGCACAAAACAAGAACAAATATTTTTTCTTCAAATTTATTATTAAATGCTAAATTATTGAAGTAGGAACTACTAAAAACGATACTATCAAAATCTAATCTAAAAGAAAATATTTAATTTTTATCGTAAGATTAGGTCGTTTAGATTTTCGTCGTAACAGTGACCAGGCACCAGTCTATTATAGGTCTGTTCGTATTATTACATCTTTTATAATTTTATTCCTGCAGTGAGCCGTAAGGGCAATACGCCAATACGTATTATATTATAATTTTCGTTTGAGTGTGCATTAATCGCCGTGCCAGCACAACCGTGCACAAGCTATTTATTATTATTGTGAACCATAAGGGCAAACTTATATTATTATCATATATTTTATCATTTATATTATATTCATATAATTGCACAGGAACAGCTCTCCAGCCGGCCTACAGTCTGCGATCCACAAACTGTGAGTTTTTCATTATTTATTATTATTATTATTTCTTTGAGTCGTTGGTCCAAAAGTGCTATTTATTATTATTATTTTGTTGTGCCATAGCCCAGAAGGGCCTCTAATTATTTTATACGGGCTTCAGCTCTAATAACGGTGTTAAAATAATATTATCATTTTATCCTGTTTGGCCATAAGTGCTGTGATTTACTGGGCGAATGTAAGTTCCCACACGAGATATAGCAGGTAAAAATTACCTCTGGATATCCATACTTAAGTTCCCACACGAAAAAAATTACACTTGTACGTAAGTTCCCACACGAAATTTCAGACACATAATAATGTTTATATAAATTGCTTATAATTTTAACTTTTAATTCGTAAATGCTCAGCCTTGCCAAACACGAACTTCCTTCCCACTTTATTCAGACTTAGGACTGACAACTTAAACGTAGTTGGTGTGGTTAAAATTTGTTTTGTTTTTGTATTGCATAAAAAAAAGTCCAATTGAATCAAGTCCGTATAATATATAATACAAATTAATAATATAATGTGTATAATATTTGTATATGTATAAAATAAAAATAATAATAGAAAAAATCAAATTTTATTAGGTTTATTGCGATAGCTCAAACACTATATTGTAAAGTGTTATTAGATCAAACAAAATGTGATTTTTTCTATTATTATTATTTATTTTATGCCTATACAAATAATGTGTGGAAGAAGAAAAACAAAATAAAATATCAGATTGACTATGTGAGTATTTGACTATGTGAAGTGTTTGAGCTTTCGAAATAAACCAAATAAAATTTGATTTTTTTCTATTATTATTATTTTATAACTAAACAAATTTCGTTTAAGTTGTCATTCCTAAGTCTTAATAACTTAACTTACGTACAGTTGTAATTTTTTCCGTGTGGGAACTTACGTACGGGCGTATTTTTTTCGTGTGCGGGAACTTACGTACGGGCGTATTTTTTTCGTGTTGGAACTTACATATTATGTACTCGCTTACCTGCTATGTTTCGTGTGGGAACTTACCAAACCCCGATTTACTATTATTATATTTTTTATACATTTGTGTTGCGGTGAGTTCGTTATATTTTTGGTATTGTAATTATTGATGTTGTGTATTATACAGAATCTCATTACCAGAAACCGTGTTATTTTTTTATTATTTGTCTAACTTTGTACACACCCACATACATACACGTCATATTCATATACAAATACACATAATTACACAACACGCACTACATAGCCAACAGTAATTGCTAGGTGATCCCGACCTCTACTGTTTGAGCTATTACACCATTACACGCCCAGCTTGTCCTCCATATTTCTAGGACTTGGGTGTTAGTGGCGTAAAGACCCTATGTTGGTGTCCAGGCGTGAGTATAATAAAAGCTCGCACAATGACCATAGTTGCTATGGCTAAGCTAAAAATAAAAAAAAACATTTAAATTTATTTTATAAATGATATCAAAACATTTTATAAATTGCAATATTTTTTGTAACCATGGATAATTAATTTTTATTTAAATATTTTGTTATAATATTATTGTATCGTTATCTATAGTAGGTTATTAATCTATACTTGTTTGTTTAAAAAAATAGTGAAATCCTTACGTAAAATCATTTGAATATGGCGTTTTTGAAATCGATGGTTTTCAAACAGCAAGCAGTATTCAGCGCTATTAAAAAAGTATCAACGATGAGCAGGTTTGACCATAACAACGCAGTTTCCTACCTACTTATTCTGGATTTCAAAATGAAATTCCTCATATATATTTTCTTGCTATTTACCTTTTTCAGAAGTCTTACCTATATATTCTTTACTTAAGCCTACAGCCTGAATTTTTCGACACCATAATTGAGCAACGTAAAATCTACATCTTATCATTTCCATGCCAGCACATGTACCTATGTTTAATTAACTCTTGTGGAGTCCTTAAATCGACAGTAACTTTTATCGGTTTAAATTTTAAACCATTATCAGAGCAAAAAAAGGATAATTGATTTTAATTTTTTTATATAAGTATCTTTTTGCTAGTCTTCAAGTAGACAAAATACAAAAGAAACATATAGATTATCTTTATAACCATGAATAGAAAATAATTGATAAAGATGCTTTGCATTGTGTTCGAAAGTTCGGTTAATGTAAATAGATTCTAATGAACATAGGAAATTAAAATTTTTAATAATCAATTTATATATAAATAACATATTGATTTAGTGGCCCAATTACCGGGTTTACTTGTTATAAATGTAAAAATTTAATTTCCCAATTACTATAGGTACACCTTTTTGAAAAGGGTTAATAATGATGGCCCAATTCCCGGGCTTCCGTCCTTTGTACTGTCAATTCAACTTGTAATGCAAATATGTAATTTTATTTTAAGTAATTTAGTAATTAAGTAATTTTTAAGTGATTTTTAAATTTATTTCTGTATAATAAACTATACGGATATTACCTCAATAATCCATTGCACGCTTAGGCTTAAACAAATAGATATATATTCAAAATTAATTTATAAGGAAATTTATTAATACAAAAATAAAAAATGGATTGTATCAAATTTGAATTGAATTATATCATATCAATTATCATTATCTATATACGAAAAACAATTCTGAGCGGAGACGGTTCTTTGGTCTGGATATTTTATATTGTTATTATATTTTATTATAGCCTGTATGTTGATTTAATATTATAAATTATAACAAAATAACTTAGTACTTACTAAAATCGTTATTTTTATTTTTATTTTTATTCGTTTCTATAGTGATAAGTAAAGCGTGAGAAATTAAATCCCATTTTTAGCGGTTATTATTGTAATTTGCCGGTAGTTTTTCCGTTGCATTAAATAACTATTGAGAAAATCAAAAAATTTAAACTTTAAAGTACCATCTTGAACTAATTTGCTAAAAGATAAGATACTATATATTGAAAGCGAGGCACTCTTTCTGTTAGACATAAGGATAAAAATAAATAAACACCATTGTAAAACAACTAGATCCCTCGCTCCGCTCAGAATCTAAAATAGCTAATTATAACTTGTGTTGAATAAATAATCTAATACATACAATTAACATAATTTAAACTCAAATATAATATAGTACAATTATTTTATACACGTTATATGAAGGTTCATTATTGTTTCTTTCAAACGTTTACCTCTCAGTTGTTAAAATATAGATATAACTAATTAAAACTTAGGACAATTAACAATGAACAATAAACAATAAACGTAGTTAACTTACTGATAAATAAATAGAAAGTGACCTTTCACACTTGGTGAGTGGTGACTGGTGGTGGTGCTAGTGGTGGCGTAAGTGTCGAAGAATGAGGTGGATATTACTGATGAAACAATAGTTTATAATATATTATACAATGGCGGTATAGGTACTTGCAGCATACATAATAAAAACACATTTTAAATAGGTAACCACTTGTTGAAGTAATACAATTAAGGTGAGTAAAAATAGGCGTTATCACTGACTAAATGTTCGCAATATTGTCTTAAATAGGTACTTATATAAAATCGTAGTTAATCGTTTTGTTTATCATCGAACTACTGCTTTTCCGGGTTTCACACTTTCTTCTATTATAAAAACCCATTTCTAGGTAATGCGCGGTTAATATATAATACGCATTATATGCATGTATAAAATACGATTAGGAATTTAGTTGTGTAAGCTTAATTCTGTCAATGAATTAAACATAATAATATGTCAAGCAATCGTCTCGTACCTAACTACAAACTGCACCTCTAACTTGTAAGAATTAATTATATATATATACTTATATGTTTTAGTTTATTACATTTATAATACACTATAGGCGATCCTGTGCACTTCGTTGCCCGCTAAATGTACCAACTCTATATGACTCAAACTTTGTTTAATTAATATTCTGTGTATGGTGTTCAAAATTCATCTTAACTTTTCCATTGACAGGAATAAAAATTCTGATTCCCAGATGTATATCATCAGGTAGGCAATCTACTTGCGGTAGATCGAGGAACCAGTGCTGTTTGTACGTAAGTGTATGATTTAACTCTAACGTATCAAAGTTATACCAAGTTTAATTTTATATAATACAGTGGATTAATATAATCAATTTATACACAATCCTAATCTAACCTAACCTTACTAAAATCCGATGAATAAAAAATCAAATGTAACCCTTTTTAAATTAGCCTATCTTCTTCCCAGATACCTGAACACACAATTATTCATTTATAAATAGCTGATCCTGCACACTTCATGGCGCGTACAAAATGACAACTCTTAAAAAAAAAAATTGTGATTATTCAACTCCTTTTTGGTGTAACACACTTCAGTAAGTGCAACTCAGCCACTCTGTGCGAAAATTCGATTTGATGCAGGCTTGTACCTGATCTGACCGATTAACCAATAGCGACCAATAATAAATAGTTAATAAATACTATTTCTATTAACTATTTCTCCTATAACCAATAGTAACCATTTATAAACAAATATTTCCATTATAAATCTCAAAATCCCTAGCACTTCTATTAATTGGTCGTAGCATGATGTTATATAGTCTAAAGCCTTCCTCGATGAATGGACTATCCAACAAAAAAATAATTTTTCAATTCGAACCAGTAGTTTCTGAGATTAGAGCGTTCAAACACACAAACTCTACAGCTTTTGGGCTTTATAATATATTAGTATAGATTTATATTTACATTTATTATACTCAATAGAATTTCCATGTAATTTCACGTAATTGAACGAATAATATAGATAATATGTAGGTAATAATATATAGGTAGATACACAGAAGTAAAATGATCGTAAAATTATTATTATTATTAATATAATTAAAATTAAGAAAAATAGTTTTTCTGGAAATCGATTTTTTATGTTTGATGTAATTACAGAAGTTTTCTAAATAAACATCATAACTGTATTAGCATAATTCTTGATAAATGCCGATATACCTACTTATTTATTCGTTCCAATCTGTAGATATATACAACAACTAGATAGTTTGTATACCTCCATAGTTGTGGTTGATATTGAAGTCGGCTGCCATTTATAAAGCAGGCAATGTTCACTTTTATTTTACATTTATTGATATACATATATTATTATACTAAAATATAAATATAATATAGGTACTTTTATAATATTGTTTTGCAAACATTTCCTGCTTTGTAAATGGTGGCTGATTTCAATGATAAGTTGTCGAGATAGTCGTTGTATATATCTATGGTCCAATTATCGGTAGACAGTATAATATTAACAATGAATACATTTTACAGTTCAGTCATGTCAGGAAGAAAATTATTTGAAACATCTCCCAACTATGTTATCAAAAAAGGTGTTGCGACTAGATTTCAACAGCTACCCCAACCCAAGGATAAGGTACAAGCCATGTACGTATGGATCGACGGAACCGGACAAGATCTTAGAGCAAAGTCGAGAACACTAGAGTCTATACCTACAAAACCGGAAGGTATGTTGTTGATTTGTAGTGTATCTTATTTGAAATAATAGGTAACCACCTGCTATGTTTATACATTATAAATTATAATGCCGTCAAAGATAATTTATTTAATAATTTATCAGTTACAATATAATTTTTGTTTATAGTATATAATTTACACAAAAACCAATAATATTACAGTTTGTAAAATTAAAAAAATAGTTTGTACATTGATATTTAACTATACAGACTTCTTTACTAATATCGTATATATGTTATACATGATTTTAGTTAGCTAGTTTAAAGAAAGTAAACAATTAAGAAATGTATTAAAATTAATAATGATTACACACAAAAAGAGATCAACATTAGACTTATTTACTAATAATATACATTCATTTAAAGGAGTATTTAGATTGTGGATTGTAGACTTAAAAAGCACATAAAAAGTATTAGATTGTCTATTACTATAACTTGGATAATTGAAATTTAATTTTGCTAGTAGGTTAGGACAATGAAGTATTCTATTAAGTAACTTAAAAATGAAGGAGAGATCAAAACTTATTCAACTTGTTTCTAACGATTCAAGGTTTAAAAAACCTATTTTGTATTGAACCTACCGTATATGAGGTAATTAATGCTCAGTATAATAATTTCAACACAACTGTTTTTTTTAAGTCTTTGCAGCTTCTAGTTATAAAACCAAACAAGGATTTGTACATGTGCGCAATGAGCATTAAATGTGAGAGACGTGTCAAAAATAAATAGATCCTAATTATGAGTTCCAAATCATTTAGATAATAATTATAAAGGTGATTTATTTTTCGAAAAAGTCATTAATTTACATTTGACGATATGTTTGTATAGTTTATTATGGTCACACCAATCGCAGAGATGGTGTATGTAATTTTGAAAAATGTTGGCTTCATCAGATGTTTTAACCCTGCGTAGGTCGCGAGGATTACCATTGTAATCCATCTAAAAATAAATGTTTTTTTCGTATATTGAAAACCAATAAAATTATCTTATCTTTTCAGTACCTTCGAATAACATGTTGCTTAATATAATTAGTTTGTTTCCGAATACTGGTCGCTAAAGTTGTCGTTGTTATCGGAGTTCAAAGTGTGTTGGATTACCAGTGTATGCCACGCGATCTTTCACGCCCCTTTTTTTTTCAGTTTATTTTATATATTTAACATGTACAAATTTATAAAGTACTCTTGTTTTTTTTTATTATTAATATAGAGAGCTAAAATATATGTAAAATACTTAAATATTAATATGTTTATACAGAAATATTATAAAAATTTAATTACATTGAGTATCATTACAATTTAAGAAAACAAATTCTAATAAATTATTATTTATTCTCATTTAAGTTAAAGTTCATATTCTGAGGTAAAAAATTTTAATTTTAATTTTTTCTTTATCGCAATATATTTTTCCATATGTACTTAGTATATAACAATAATTTAAATTTTCAATATAGACTTAGAACTTATTCAAAAAAAATAAAAAAATAATGGATTACAACTGTAATCCGCGCGACTACTGGCGTACTATCAAGGCACGCGACCTACGCAGGGTTTTAATGATACCGACGTACAATATTAAGATCATCAGCATACAACATAACATACTTGAGTTAGAAAAATTAAGGTCATTTATAAAAGATTAAATAGTAGCTGTGCAAAATGAGATCATTATGAGGTACATCAGAAAGCACATTAAAATAACTTGAATAAAAATTGTTATATTTATATTATATTGATTTCTATTATTGGTAAAAGATACTAGCCACAACAGGAAATGGAAAACCTAGGAATTTTAGTTTGATAGCATGGATATTATGATTAATTGTATTTATATTAAGCTGTTCTCGAATGATGAGGTATTGACAATTTAATATGTATAGGTAACTTATTTTTTTCTTAAATATTAAGTTTTTTTAGGGTGCCATAATCGATACTTCGGAGTGTATTAGCGTTTTTTTGGACATTGGAGATGAAACATTTTAAAAATAATTTGATAAAAAGTATCAACAGCTTAATTTATATGCAAATATTGCAGTAGGCCTTTCCAGTGAATTGATGCTATGATCGATCTAATTTTATTGTTTTAAAAGCCATTAATTTGTTCCTTATAATTAGAGCGCGGATTTCTATGCAATTGCATATTTGTTTTCTTTTAATATTTTTGGATTTTTGTCAGTATTCTCTACGAATCATCATAATTTGAAGCAAATGGTGAAATTTTTTTTTGCATATTTTTGCATATTTCAATGTTATTGCATAATTTTGCATATTTAGGCAAAATTCAAAATGTATTGCATATTTATTGCATATTTTATTATGGACAGATGTGGGAATGGAACAACGTGTATTACTTTTATTAACAGACGCAGCGTCATATATGGTGAAAGCAGGGAAGTCTTTAAAGATATTTTATACTAATATGATCCATGTAACGTGTACCGCTCATGCTTGTAATCGTCTTGCAGAAAAAGTAAGGGAGTTATTTCCAAAAGTTAATACTTTAATTAATAATGGGAAGAAAATATTTTTAAAAGCGCCGAGTCGAATCTCTATTTTTAAAGAAGAAATGAATGATATCCCTTTACCACCTGTTCCAGTTCTTACAAGGTGGGGAACATGGGTAAATGCTGCGTTATATTACGCAGATTATCTTACCAAATATAAAAAAGTTATCGAGAGACTGGCAATGGATGATGCGCAAAGTATTAGAAAAGTTTTGAATATAATTGAAGATGGTACTGTTGTCAATGATTTAACATTTATATCAACACATTTGGCATTTTTAGTGATAGTCATAAAAAAACTGGAAACTCAAAATATGACTTTACATGAAAGCTTTTCAATAATTGACGAAACCAAAGAAAAAATTAATTCTATTCCTGGGCCAAAAGGTGCAACACTTTCTACAAAATTAAATGAGCTTTCCAATAAAAATAAAGGTCTAGAAATTCTACGAAAAATAAATGCAGTACTATCAGGCGAAAACGTTCAGCTCGAAGATGTTTATCAAGACCCGAAAATAATAAGTTGCTTCAAATATGCCCCAACAACTTCAGTTGACGTCGAACGTTCGTTTTCAGTATTTAAAAATATGTTAACTGATAAACGTCATAGCTTCACTGAAGAAAAACTTGAAATGCATATGATCATTCATTTTAATAGTAAATAAAATTTAAAAAATTTAAAGAGAAATTTATATAAGTATTTAATATTTTAGTATTTAAGTAATTAATTGTTATAAGAAGTTTAATTTGTAAATTGTAAATAAATAAAAAAAATGAATTTCATGATTTTTAGTGCATATTTTTGCATATTTTCATGATTTTTACTGCATATTTTTTGCATATTTTCATGATTTTTACTGCATATTATATGGCATATTTTGATACTTTTTAGTGCATAAAAATCCGCGCTCTACTTATAATCTAAAAATTCCAAAGATATAACTGATAGTTTAATGGTAAGGTACATTTGATCTAACGGCACAAGTGGACAAGTTTCAGAGGATACACGTTCATTATTTACATTGGAGAAAAAAAGATCTATTAATGATTCTGTATTGACTGACCGCAGTATAAAAGCTAAAATCACTAAATTATCCAACCTCTTTTTCAAAGCATGCGCCCCAACAGAAAAATGATTAACTTCTCAAAAAAAAAAAAACACCAAATTCTATAGGTAGCCTTAGTTTAACGAAATATCAACGGTTCCTATAAACATTCTAAAAAAAAGGCAGGTAAGTGGATGTCGCTCAGCTGTACAGTAGGTTACAAGTTGGTCATTGTTTAATGGATTGTATTAAACTTGAATTCAATGATATAATATCATTGTATAAGAAAAACGATTCTGAACGGAAACGGTTTGTCAGTCTGTATATTTTATATTGTCATTAATTATTTTATTTATTTAATTATTATTTTTTTTATTCGTTGCTATGGTCATAAACAAATTGTTAGAAATTAAAATCCCATTTTAAGCGGTTTTTCGTAATTTTTCAGTACTTTTTCCAGTGGCATTAAATAACTATTGAGTAAATCGAAAAATTACCTCTCTTAAGTACCATCTTGGTCCAATTTGCTAAAAGATAAGGTACTGTATGTTGAAATCAAAGCACTCCTTCTGGTAGAAATTTTGTATACAGGATATAAAAAAAAAAATAAACACCATTGTAAAACCACTAGCTTCCTTGCTCCGCTCAGAATCTAAAACCAACCAGCGATTGAATCACATTTAATTCAAATTTATTGTACGCCCAATGGCCTATGATATTGCTTGTTAATTAATAAAAAATTTAAATAACTGAAATATTAAAAATGAATAATTACAATAACTGCATAATGTTTAATGTTTATTTTAAATTCATAGTTACTTATATAATAATGACGTGTCTTAAATTATTACCTATGTTGAATATGACATATTAATTGAAAAAACATCACTATTGCAAAGGTAATACAATCGAAAATTGGAATTTGAATAGGTATAACAAAAATATTTAAGTGAAATGAATAAATTGTACAAAATTAAAAAATTAATATAATTTAAGTTGGCATAATAACTAGGTAGGTATTTACAATTAATCATACTTACGTGATTCTATTTTGACTGCCATTATTATTATATTTGTATCCATTATTGGCGGCCATTTTTATTTTTAATTATTTAAAATTAAATTAATTTAGGTATACAGTATACACCATTCAAATGTATAAAAAATATGAAATATGACAGAATCACAATTGATACACCAACAAAGACCTCAAAGAAAAACAAATCTCGAGTGACGTGGCTTTTGAGAATATCGAAAGTCGATAAAGGCCAAATCGCAAATGACAGTGGCGTGACGTCTAAAAGTCTTAACTGTTGTGGCATAATATAGTGGGATGAAAAATAACTAACCATTTTTAATGAATTTTCCAGTACCTAGTTCAAAACTATTTCTCAGCAATACATTTTACAATTATTACCTATATATTTCACATGGGTAGGTATTGAATAAAAATATATGTAGTGGATTCTATTAAACTCGGTACCGGATAGGGAAGGTATCAGCAAACCGAGTCTTAGGATTTTAACCGTTCCCAAAAGATCTATTTTTAATCAAACATTACAAAACTAGCATACACTTCACACTGAGTTAAATTAATTAATCCAGATAAATAATTATCCGAAACTATCCATGCTTAAGCCTATAAGTAATAAAATATATTTTCATCTTTAGAATATCTTAGGTAAAAGTCTGGCTATGAGCCTAAAATCATTTTCGACAGTGAGACCCGATTACCCGTATAACTCAAGAACTAGCAATTATATAGGTTTAATTTAATAGATTGTATGTACCTACTTAATATTTATAGTAGGCAGTAGCCTACTATTAGTAGGGTACCTACTGCTATAGAAATATAGCTGATAAAAAAAGACATTCGTTTTTATTTTTCATAATTCACAATTTATTGCAACGTATGCCATTGGAATTTGTTATATTATAAGTAAGTCATCGGCGTATTTACTGGTTGGTGGGAGGGGGGCACAAGGATTTTAGTTTTTGCAGAGTCGTATTTAGGAATTTTGAGCAACAGGTAAGAAAAAAACGCCCCCTACCCAACCTAAATTTATTCAGCAATATAATTGTGTTTGTCAAAAAATACATGATGCAAATCTATACCAATGCATACTTTGCAACACGCCTACACTCATAATCAGAATGGTTTTTATGTAAGTAGATATAATACCTATACATAAAAAGAATTCATTTATAGTAGGTACACATAATAATTATAGTAGGTATAGGTATATTTAATTACCCTTCGATGTGATAGGCCAAGTGACAACATTTTACAAAAAAATTCCCTTAATGTATACAATTTACAATATGTATAAGAATATTTAATATTATGTTAAAATTTAAATAAGGCTTGCAAGTGGATGTACAATAGGTACAAGTATTACAATAGGTACAATGTACGGGTAACAAGTAGGTCACTTTAGTCCAGGGGTGGCCAACATGACTATGTACGTGAGCCACAAGTATTAATAAAATTTTATCAAGATCCAAATTATCTAATGTGTACTTCTATACCACAAAAGTAATAAAGATATATTGGAATTTTGGAAGCATATTCCTATATTAAAATACCCAAATATTAAAAACTGTGCGGTAAAATGTATATCAATTTTTGGAACGACGTATTCATGTGAATCAACAATGAAAATAAAAATAATTAAGTCAAAATATCGTTCAAATTTGACTGATGATCATCTTACAGAATTACTAAGAATTGCTCTTACATCAATTCAACCAGATCTTAAGAAGCTTACTAAAAAAGTAGACACGAAAAAAGTAACACGCAAACAACAATATTAGCTTAATGTTTAATTTTTTAATTTATTATTCATATTAATTAATTTTTTTTTTGTTTGATTTAATCTATATTATATACACTATAATACTATAGCCTTAAATAAATACAATAAAAACATTTTTTTTATAAATGTATACAAAACAAATTTAAAATATTTTGGTTTTTGTAAATAAGACCGCGAGCCGCATACGACTGTGACGAGAGCCGCATGCTAAACTAAAGTTTAGTCTGTAATGGATGGTGTTAAATTTTAATTCAATGATAGGTAGGTATAATATCATTGTATACGGAAAATGACTCTGGGCGAAGACGGTCAGTCAGTGTCAGCCTTTGATATATTACTAAGTACCTATATTTGATGATATTATTGTGAATAAAGTAATTTATTTACATATTTACGCTGAACCTTGTATTACCGCTATTACCAACAAAATACAACTGCGTATACGTTTGATTAATAGTACAACCCCTTGTGTTTGTCCCATAAATCTTAGTATATGATGTATTACATAAAATATCAATTTATGTTGGATATATTATTATATTTCAGCGCACAATCGTATGATCTAGACTGTTTTTTAGTTTCACGGTGAATCAATATATTATATATATATTTAACTTTGAAAGTAATTATTATATTTAAACCTGAAAATCTAATACATTGCCTATAGGTACCAAGATACCATAATGCTATACATACAGTAATGTTATGTAGGTATACATTAATTTAAACGACAATAAAAAATATCAAAAATCGTTTGTCACCCTTTTTTTATAAGAGTTGACTCAAATTTGACAACAATGGCGGATTCTTTAAAATTATTATTTAGTTTATTTAATTTATATTTAAAATAATTATTTGTTTTAAGATTTAATTCTCTATTGAGCTTTATTCAGAATCATTTTTCCGAATGCATAGTTTTTTTTTTATCGTTTGTTCAAATTTAAAATACCAACCACATTTACAAGTTGTAGACAACTAAATTATTAGGTAAACTCAAACGGAGAAATAGCTTAAATAATAGCTTATTACACTTCATCATAAGGTATCTTGTCCGTGGAGCAATGGCGCAATTAGGAAAAATGTTTAGTGGGGCTCAAGCTACAAGACATGTTTTTTTTTAAATTATATTATTATTTTTTGAGGGGGCTTTAAGAGATTAAGGGGGGCTTATCTCCCTCTATTTTCGCCACTACCATAGAGCGAAGATATTAGCAAAATTACATACTTATAGACGTTATACCATTACCATACTATTATCTTTACCTGTCTGGTTCGTAAACAGTATACAAATTAAAAGGTCCAAGTTACATGTTTAGTCTGATTTGGTTCAATCCAGTCTGACAGTTCTAAATATTTAATAATATACTTATAATATCTATAAAATCATTTTACGTACACGTTTTAGTCACTAATAGAGAGACACTAGCTTTTCTCAAACTGTAGTACGCGTACCACAAGTGGTATGTGGAAAGCTCATAGATGTACGGAGGTACGCTGAGAACATCTCCCTTTATAAAAAAAAAAAATGAAATTTATCGTTCAAATTATACCTAATAATATTAGATATTATTTGATTTATTTGGTATATAATTATACATATTTAATTTTCTATTTATGCATTATAATAAGCTTATATTATTATCATAATTTTGTAGTTTTGAAAAACAAAAAAAAAACGTTACCTATTTGGTCAAAAGGTACAAAAACATTTTCAAACTGTTTAGGTAGTATGCGGATATAAAAAAAGTTGAGAACCACATTATTAGGTACTGTACTAGTGTATGACGTGTAAAATATTATATAATTTATATTATTTATATTAAGTACTTCAGAATTTGTATGAACATGTAGGTATCAATATGAATAATAAAAAAATAATATTCTGTTCTCGTATTTTAACATATTATAAGAAAAATAACAATGCCATCAATCATCATTAATCATCTACAAAAACCTAGACGCTTATATTTTGTGTATTGTTTATAATGTACTATTCTAATATGTTAGTTTCAATTTTATAAGTTTCCGTGAAACCCTCTGTCGATGAGCTTCACCCTCTTCATCTTTCAACTTAAGAAACTGTACTGAACCCACTTCCAAAACCTGGTGCATACTATTATTGAAAAAAATGGACGGTAATATTTAGTTTGGTTGTATCATTCGCTGTTTCATAAGAAGTACCTATTCTAAGTCAGTGACCAATATATTTTATTTTTGTTGACAGAGTATAGTTACACGGATGCTCCACTTGATGGCATTAGGGTCTTATGTTATACATTTCCTGAATTTTACGTTCCGTGAGATTACGGTCCATGTCATTTAGCTTTCCGTACAATTACAGTCCAGGAGATTATGGTTTTTGATTTTCCGGACTTTTACGTTCCTCTATATTACGGAAAAATTCAGGATTTTTACAGTCCGCCCTATTATTTTCCGGGAATTTTCCGGTCCCCAATTTCGAATCAATTCAAATTATATTCATTGTTTATTATTGTTAAATATTTTACTACCTAAGTAAAAAGTTTTGAGAGGTTAGGGGACTTTCCAATTTTCCCCTTCCATTAAACTAGTAATTTTCTTTTTTTGACTTCCATTTCAGAAATCATGTCTACGCCACTGGTTTGGTTATCGTGTTGCTTGTGTGTGTGCGTGATGCAGAATCAGCATTTAAACATTCAAATTTCTAATTCTCTAACGACTCTAACAATCGGTATTGTGTTGAGAAACTATCTGTTAAAAACATAAATTTTTAAAATGCATAAAACTCGACAAGTTATACTAACGAATTTATATTCTATATTATATATTACGTTGTATATACGTCTGCGGTTCAAACTAATGCGATGTTACTTGTTAACCGCCAAGCCATAATATCCTGAATGTACTAATATTGCCTATACAAAACGCCCGGTAATCCAGATAAAATTCTGTGTTTTACTTTTTTGAAGATTTTCCAGTTAAAGAAAGGAATACATTTTTTTTGTTCATCTGTTATTTATATCCCAAATTGTTTTGTATAGAACCGATCAAAAAAAGTATACACCTATATCATTACGAATTGTGTCTTTTTCATAATATTTATAAAACTATAAAAGCCCACTATAGTGATAGGTACGAATGATTTATTTTGATAAACTCTAATAAATTATAAACACAAAGGCAATCAGGTATCGTACGGCATACATATATTTTGTATGATATTTTGTAGATATTGTACCTATGTAATGTATATTGAAAAAGGTATTCTGCTGTACAGTAGGTTACAAGTGGGTCACTGTATAGTAGATGGTATTAAATTTGAATTCAATGATATAATATCATTATATATAATATCACTGTAAAAGAAGAACGATTCTGAGCGGAGACGGTATGTCAGTCTAGGCTTCAGACATATTATATACATATCAATGGTAATAAAAAAAAATATAACCCATGTGAAGTCAGCATGACGGTATGTCAGTCTATGTTTAAAACATATTAAATACATATCAATGGTAATCAAAAAAAATATGCACAGTCTTATCATAGAGCATACTTCTTTTTCATTATACTATGGTAGATTGTATGGATAGGCCATAGTATTTTGATTTTTTGATTTTTCAGTTTCATATATCCCCGAATAATATTTTTAAATTGCAACAAAAAACTAAAATCGTTAATATTGATTTTAATATGTAATTTCGTCCAAATTTGAACATAAAATGACTATAAAAATAAACTGTGCTTGTGTGTTTTTTAGATTTATTGGTAACAGAATTAACTACATACATGGAATCTTGTTTTGAATTTTCAATCCTTAGATATAAAAGTTGAACATTTTATAAATTTTTAACTACAAAATAATTATTCAATTTTAAATTTGATAAATTTCGTCAAAATACGATCTTTAAATGCTTATAAAAAAAAACTGTGAATATGTATTTTTAATATTTTTCAACTGATATTGTAACAATATATCAGGAGCCTTGTATTAAATGTTTACACTTTTTGGCCCAACAGATAAAACTTTATTGATATTCATAAAAAAAAAAAAACTAATAAAATTGCAAACTGAAAATATCCCTAAACAGTTCAAAATAAATCAAAATATTTTGAAAATGTTATCGTGTATATAAAATACAAACATCAACAACCCATTTTTCCTTAATTTTTGTATTGTTTTTCTTGCTGCTTTTAAAAATTACTGGGAATTTTAAATTTTGACCTCCCCAATGCACAAACGATATTCACGTTAAAATCGAACACGATACTGAAGTTGAAAATCGAACCATTATTTCGACTACTTATCGTGTACACAGACACAAATTAAAAAAAAAATTAAAAATTAAAAAAAAACACACATCATTGTAAATTCAATTCATTCATCGTTCCACTCAGAATCTAAAAATATTTACATTTAATTATTTGAAAGAGGAATCAGGAAACTGAACACACTACTTAGTTCAAAAGTATGATGAAAAACATTAAGTTAAATTCAATTGAGTAACTATAGATATGTTGTTGGGTATATTACAATTAAAAATATCTAGTAACATGCTGCATTTTTTTAGCGATTTAATTCAATTTAATTTAATTTTTTTTGGTTTGCATTTCTATTACATAGATAATGTGTTACAAAAATTGGCATTCCAAAAATTAGTTTAAAAAAAAGTGTACTGCTGTAAGTTAAATTATATACAGTTTGATATCAAGATGAGAGTAAATTATGTAACAATATTATTGTTTCGGCATAAATTTATTCAATGACTACGCTGTATTACTAAAGATATAATTACTTTAATAGCAATTATAACAAAAAATATACTTATTAATATAATAAGCTGACAGGCCGTCTGCTCAAAATCGTTTTCTGTATACAGTATGATTTTATATACTGAGATATCTTCTCTACATCGTGATACTACACAACAGGCAACAATAAATATTTTGTTGAGTTTGTATTCAAAACTCGAAAATTGTATAACTAGGTAAGTGCTTACTAAAAAATAAATATTTATAATATAATATAATATATTGTTATAAACCCATTTCATTTAGTAGTAGTAGTATAAGAATAATTATAAAACAACTAGGTATTGTAAAATAAGCATTTCCTATTATATATTATATATTTATGTTTATACGTATCCATGAACCTGTGAGAAAGAGCACGGTCACATATCCCGTTGCGTAGACAGTTTTGAACCACAGCGAGCTCGTCCGGAAGTTAAATCAGTGGTAGTCCAGCATAACCTCCGAACTCGTGTATAATTACTTTATTAAAATATACATTTTTTGGGATGGTTGAGACTTCGACTATACTGTGATTATTAGTTTGTGGAACTGTAGGGAGATGGAACACGTGTGTGTTTGACATATTTTTCAGTGGGCGTCCATAGGTATCTGCCATGCCCGGGTAGGGGTTGGAACTTATCCTCCGGACATCGTGACTTGCCCGAAGAAAAATGCCACCCGCGGCTGGGAATCGAGTAGACATCGGCTGCGTCGCAACCGACGCCTTAGACCGCTCGGCCACCCCGTCCCCCCAACAATATATTTATATATGCAAAATATATTATTTATTTAAATACAAAATTATAAATGAAATTACTGGTAACCAAGTATCTACCAACTCAATACTCATCACACAATTACATTGAAAACATGAATTTTGTTTGAAAAATTGAAAAACAAAAATTGTAAGTTTACCTTGCAGTACTTATCTACATCATTGAAGGAAAAAATAACAATATACGAATGCAACAAAGTTTGAGCTATTGTTATAGTGACACATATTTACTACCTACCTTTAGGCAACCACTTATATAAATTAATAAAAATAATAATAAATATTATAATAACATGATAAATTGACTTGTTCATAATAATTATAATGGTCGGTTGATTGGAAAAAATTCAAATGAACTTGAGCAATTACAATGGAAGGTTCATAAAAGTATTAGGAAAATGTAAACTAAAATGTTATGGTTGAATATATAGATTTTATGGCAGTAGATGAGCAAAGTCAACCAATTATTTTGTTTAAAACAATGATAAAATTACATTTGGTTATAAACCGTATGAAAAAAAGCGGGTAAGTGGATGTCGCTCTGCTGCACAGTAGGTTACAAGTTGGTAACTGTACAATGGGTTGTTATAAATTTGAATTCAATGATATCATATCATTGTATACGAAAATGTGAGTGCCTTTGTACTCACGAATGATGTGAAAACATCTTAGCTGTAGTACGAATTTGATTGGGGAATATAATGTCATGGTTTGAGTGGGAATTTGTATAGTACATATTATACGATACAAACACGGTTTCGAGCGTATACGTAAACGAGAATAATAAATAATATTAATAATAATAATGAATCGGCCGACGACTGTACCAGAGCGCGTTCGCACCTACCAGACTCGTGAAAATAACAAAGAAAATAATAGATAAGCAACTCGCCAGGTTTATTGGTTCTGCGATTTTAGTGCTATGGCGACGACACACACACACACACACCCACACACACACACACACACACACACACACTCAAGCAGTCACATCTACATGACTTACGCCTGACGCTCGATTCCCCAAGAAAGTCGTACTACAAACCGACAGCATTATAGATGTTTACACATCAATAAATAAATAAGTATTCAAAAGTAATAGAAATTATTTTCCTGTGATTTAAATATTATGTTTATTTAGAAATATTGAGAATATAGAAAATATTTATAAAAAAACTCATTTTACTGTTAAAAAAAATTTTATTGAATATATTATTTCAATCTATATAGTACTGACGCACTGTTAAGTAATTTATGATTATATTTGTTATATACTGTGATCAAGTAATGTTTTATTAAAATTAATTAATCGAAGAAAATAATGGTTCACCTGGGTAGGTAACTAATAATAGTGAAGGTACTCGATTACTTCGATTTAAACTTAATATTTGCCATTTACTATTTTAACACAGATCTCCCAGTGTGGATGTATGATGGAAGCTCTACGTACCAATCCCAAGGAGAAAACTCGGATACATATTTGTGTCCGGTGGCCATTTTTAACGACCCGTTCAGGTTGGCACCGAACAAACTTGTCATGTGCGATACGTACAAACACGATAAAACTCCATCTGGTAATATAAACATATAATGTAGGTATCATTTACGATTTAACTGACGAATTATTAAAAATGATTGACACTTGAAATAACAATTATGTCCGATTCCCCTTTCACATTTTTTTTTATTTTTGGAGGGGACGTAGAACACTATATATAAATATCGTTAATAATAAAATTGTGGAGATCTAGATATTTTGATCACAAACATATTTTTTTCTACCTTCAATACTCAATATTAGGAACTTATTATGTACTCGGAAAACAGTTTGTAGGTAAGGTATAATATTATGAGTATTTTCAACGAGTGGAATTGTCACTGTCTTGTTCTTACGAGTGTCTCAATATAAATTAAACACAGTTCCAGCGCTACAAAAATTTGTGACTTGAACGAAACCATGTCTTTGTAGTAAACGGAAAATTAGTACTATTAAATATTTTATTTTCAAAAAAAAAAAACGTGTGCAAAAATAAAATAAATATAAATTCACAATAGTATAATAAAATATATAAACTCGTATAATAGTATATATTATGAATACTATGTATAAACGTATACTATACCTATACCACAACATAAAAAATATTTTATTTTCAGTGCTTCAAAAAATGTGTCAAAAATTAAATTAAATATAAATTCATGATAGTTACAAGTTTACAACAATAGTTTTACTATGGTATTTAGAGAATTATCCATATTGCTATTTCTTTATTTAAGTAAGTAGTAACTATTAATACTTTGAATTCATCAATATATTGAAGTGAAGCATATTTTTAATATTTTTTCTAAGGTGTTTAATCATTAAAATGATGGCTCATTATTTCAATAATTTCAATTCTAACGAATTCTTTCAAAACTTTCCATTATAACGAAATTATGTTAGAGTGGTAATAAGCTGAACGTAGCAGTTGCACTAGATCGTATGAAACCCATAAAATATCTTCAATACCCTCCCTTAACCATGTCTATACAAATTGATTTTACTGTTATTATTTAACCGTATACATTATGTATATAATTGGTACCACCGGGTGAAAGCATGTTGTATGTATAATTTAATATCAGTTTGAAATTCCTATTAAAATATGAAATATTATTACAATTCTTTTTTTTCATATATATATATATTTTATATTTATAGATACAAATCACCGTAAATCTGCTATGGAGGTAATGGCTAAATTTGTCAATCAAAAACCGTGGTTTGGTATTGAACAAGAATACTCGTTGCTCGACACTGACGGCAAACCGTTCGGATGGCCAAAGACTGGATGCCCATGCCCTCAGGTACGTTTCGTGTATACTTCGTTATGGTTGATGGAGATGATGTAGGTACCTTTCTATGTCATAGGGCATATATAGGATTTACATTTTAAGGCAATATAATCAATAAAGAATCATTTAAACTGTCAAAAATGCAAAAAAAAGCATTTAATTTAAATAAAAAA
>CARXXK010001029.1:1485672-1505803 GCA_949089665.1 Macrosiphum euphorbiae
TTTTGACTTTTGATGCTTGGTCCGTTTACTTCTTTTTTCTATTGATAATCATGTGTTAATATTAAATTAAGTTTGGTATGTAAGACCGGATGCAGGCTATGAAATTTGTCTGGAAGGTGCAGTTATTATAATAACCTTATTATTGTAGATGATTACGTCATGACGTGTTAACTATTTCTTTCAAAATCTGCCGTTAGATGGTCTGAATAGTGTAATTATTTTTTACTACCTTGTTATTGAAAAAATGATTAATAATCTCATTATTTGGTTTTTTTTCTTTAATGCCGGATGTGAGGTACGATAACCGTTACTTTTTATTGATTTGTTTTTGACGGGTTTTGTATTTATTAAACAATAATATTTTTTTGCATGATATCTTCTTAGTCTGACTGTAATATGTGTTTCAAAATATGAACATCAATAATGCTTTGATTACTGTGATTTAGTTAATTATAATATTTTGATATTAATTAAGAGTTATATTTATAAACTGCGTTCTGATAATCTGCATCCATTTATGATTAATATTTGGGTATTGAAGTGGCTGTGAGATGCCACCGTCGTTTTTCTTTTTATTGATTAGTTTTTGACCATGTGATCATATATGATCAATGACTTTATATATAAAGTCTATAGACTTTTTATTTATTACATAATGATTTATTCGCATCCTTTTTTCGTGGTCTATTTATTTTCTGTGTTTTTCTGTGATACATAAGCATTATTTGATTTTGATATTCTACACCAATGCATGATCGTTATTGGTCCCAAATAATTTTATGTATTTATTAATGTATAAAGTAGAAATATAATATTATATTACATGATTATAAAGTGCTAATTCAAATATTTGATGAAAATATCAAATTTTTACAGTTATTCTTTTTTTAATACAACAAAAAACCAAATTAATATTAATTATAAATTGTGTTATGTAAATATTATAGTTTCCCACGGTTTATTGTAGGTTTTGCTTGAATATTAAGAAAAGTATTAGGAATTTCCAATTTAAGAACTATCAAAGTAGGTACCTACCAAAGTACAAACTATAGCTATAACTTTACCAGAAAATACCTGCTTCGATATTGGGGAAAGAGGAAGAAATCTCAAAAGCGTGATCCATCCAAAAAATACCTATATTTTTCTTTATTTAATATACACAATCTGTATAAATTAACACAAAACATTTATTGTAGACTATCATTAGCAGAACACAAAGTTTAAAATTCAAAAACTACTGGTACAAAATTTCAATTGTATACAATATACAACATCAACTATTTAAAAATAAATCTCCTTAACAATTTACGATGGTTTTCCTCCGAAAAAAAAATTAAATTCAGAGGACACTCAATGAATGGGATAACAATTAGGTAATATAAATATTTGATAATATTATGATCATTATGAAGTCCTAAAAATCATAATTTTGTTATATATTTCGTCATTCAAGGAAAAAAAATGATGGTCTGTATACCCGGTGAATTTCCCTGTTTATAAAAATATTTTGTATACGTTCGATTGCATCGACTTCCTCCATAGTGCATATTAATAATATGTTGATCATTATTAACATATATTGTACAATATTTTTATTTTTTTCAGAATTTAGAGTATATACCACTGTAGTCGTCGTCACTTTCAATAAACAGTTGATAGATCTCAGGTAAAAAAAAAATACATTAAGATTTAATGTGCTTATTTAATTGATAATAAGATGATTTATAGTGTAAAACATTTTGTGTGTATTAAAAATTCAAATGCACGTTACAATAATCATGTTTTTTTATTTCTAATAATTTATTATCTACAGACGGTTCATCGTTTATTTTTTTTTCATTCCCTCCAATATAGACATAACACTATAACAGTATTACTATTTATTATGTATTTGGTGAGCACTGACAGACGAAACGAATGACCCGTAGATAGCTTATTGTTAACCTTTGTATGTTATACACTACTCACACAATCACAAGCTCCAAAGTCTGTCTGGATGCTTGTTCAATTTGTACCTATATAAAGGTATAGTAAATATATAAACGCGCACAGTCTTCTTCCGATCCTTATAATAACGACAGTATAATTTTCCAGCCCGTACAACCTCAATTAACGTTCGAAATGATTTCGTCGACATTTTACATAACGTTGGTGTTCGGTATTGCGATGATGATTTCATGTAGCCTCGTAAGTATTAATTATTATTATCAGTCATTAAGCAATGAGTGCAAAAAATACATTTACGAAAATGAAGACTATAGAGTACATATTATTATTGTTTATTATTGAAAATATAAAAATTTAGGTAATTTTATTAGTTTATACAACAAAGTTGTGAATTTGTATTTTCGATATTTTCAACTGATGTAAGAAGGACTTTTGAGTTATGAGGAACTTTGTATTAATTACCTATTCAAAATTGTTTGACGTATAAAAATATTTATTAACATACCTATATTGATAAAACCATCAAGTAGGTATAATCACTCTGTTCTATAGTCTGTAGCTGTCAATTATATACCTCACAACCTCGTCATTGAAACGGTTACTGTAACGGATGTGTTCAATTTAAAGTCGACAATAAAATATCATCGTATACAATAAAAAATGATTCTGGACCGAAACCATGGTCACCAAAGCACAAAGATTGTTTTCATGTTTAAAACATTAAGTTTAAAAAAATTTTAAAACGTGATTTAAACTAATAAAAAACAAATTGTTTTTTTGGATTAAACAGCAAAAAAATCGTTTGTTTGAAACATTTTGTCAATGAATAAAACTTGTAAAATTAATTTTTAATTTTATCACCAAAGAAATTGATCTTATAAATGATTGGTATGGCAGGTAAATTGTTAAATCTTAAACATTGAACAATATGTCCATGTGTCATGATATATTAAATATTAATATACCTTTAGTGTTCACTGTACAATGTACATTCAACGTATATAACAATTATAATCAGTATTCAGTTCTTTGTTAAGAAAAAAAATTGTTTTAATATTGTTTTGGAAAACAAAACAGTCCTTTTCGATTTTCTCTGCCCCGACTGAGACTTTAAATAGTTTAAAACAACAAATTCATTTTAAATTTATAAAAATAACAATAAAAAAAATCACCAGCAAAGCAAACCAGAAACTACTCTCGAAGTTGATTTTATTTTCTACTAGAAAAAGGTCTTCAGGCACAAATAAATTACATTCAAATTGTAAAATCAATACACTCATCTCAGCTGCTTATAGTCAACAATTTAAATTGTTATGAAATGCTAAAAATATTTTGGAAATTCTAATCATTATTTTATGAAAATATCAAGAATAATACAATGGAACTGTTATGATTTACAACTATAAAAATCAAAATTGATTGGGTCGTTACGTAAATACTCCAGTTTTTTCGTTATTTCTATCTATGTACACGATAAGTAGTCTTCGATTTTCCACTTCAGTATCTTGTTCGATGGGTAAGTGAATTAAGTTGGTGCATTCTGGATGTCAAACTAATATATTCTCATTACTCTTCAAAAGGGCTGAACAAAAAAAATAAAGGAAAACCAGAAATTTTTAAGCAAAATCGGTAGACAAAATTCGTAAAAACCACGCAAAATTATCGAATTTTTTTTAGTTAGAAATTCCTACAAATGTTTCTTTTTAAATCTATGATTTTAAAATGTAATACAAGATTCCTTATGCGGTTAACTTCCCTTAGCAAAAAAAAAAAATAAATAAATAAATATCTTTTAGAAAGTCAAATTAAATGTTTAAAAGCTTTTGAAATTTTGAAATTTTGAAATTTTGAAATTTTTATAGCATTGGATATTCATTCGATTTCTCATATCGAGATTTCCTTATTTTGTTGTAATTTAAAAACGAATAATAGTACATACTACATCCACTTACTCACCCCTAATATTTTCGTTATTGTTATTATTATTATTACTATTATTAATATTAATGCTTGTATGTTTGTGTATACAGGGGATATTCACGACAGAAGAAATTGATTATTACGGAAGAGCGTGCAACGCCAGGGAAGGTAAGTTATATTCGGTAGCGTATCCTAACAAATTTCCGGCCGTTATTTATTTGTTACAAATATAATCGAAAAAAATATATCATAATAATATAAGAAAAATTAAATAATACACAAAACCGAACAAAAACACGAACATCGGATTCATTTATCGTTTACGACACTACAAAATTAATATCGTTAATATAATATAAAATATTCGTATGGATATTTTGTGGGTAAGTAGCGTATTTATGACGTTATAATATTACATCGCTACCTGCCTCGGGTTGAAGTAAAATCGATCAAAATATGTCTGGATAATCAACTAATGCCATGACAATATTTTCTTATGATTCGAATGATACGCGCTCGTTGATATGATGCCGGACTTTAACATAGACGTTAATAATAGTATGCAGGACGTTCATAGTTATTGATAATCGTCTCAAATCCCCATTTATCATAATGGTTGAGCGTGCATTTATACAGAGTGATTATTTCGACATCAAACAATCGTTATATTGAGAATAATATACGTATTTGATCACCCTTTTTTTACACAGGCGGTTTGACTATTAATTATTATTTTAAACTATGTAAAAAAAAAAATGTAGAAATAATAATACTTTTTAAATTAATAATTGTTTAGTCATTCGATATTACACTGCAAGGAAATTTAACAACCTCCAACTATAATTCAACAATGTAGGTGTTTAGTCGAATCCGGATTTTTAACTTTTTAAGTTTATTTATTAATGAGCAAATATTCAATAGTTTCAACAAAATAAAACTGTGGTGAGCATGATTAGTGAATCAGCCTGTTTATACCTACACGAATAATTACCACGGTATAATGTAAATATCTAATACTCACGGTCGGATAACATTCCAATACTATAAAGTATAAATATTAAATAATAAATATATTACTTTGTTAACTTCAATTTTTATGAATTTACCTTTACAATAAATATAATTATTGGATGTTGGGTAAATAATATGCCTCCCATTGGAACTACTTCTGAGAGATTTTATATATTATATTACCTATATATGATAATATAATATGAATACGATAGTAAAAATATTATCATCTCAATTATTTGAGAAAATATAATATAAAACTTTATTTATTTAGTTTTTCATTGACTAAAACTTTATCGATATGCTATTAAAACTAAAATTGATCAGTATAATATTCAAATATTTATATTAAAATAGGTTTTTGAGATATGAATCATGAATCATATTTGTGAAGTACTTAGAAACCATTAGGACTGGGTGAAAAAAAATAATCTAAATCATAAATATCAGCGTTCCAATTATACACATATTATATAATGTAACAATTATTGGTAGCAAGTTTAAGTAGTTTTACATTTTAAGTTTTAAAATGCACATTGAGTCATGCTTATATAAATTTTAAAAAATATCATAAAGACCATAAGTGGGGCCCTAGATAATATTTTTACCTTTTAATTTTATGGAAATCAATGCATTCAGATAATATAAATACCTAATAAGAATAAAATAGATTCTAAAGAATGTAGAATGTCTATATTCTGCGTTACTAAGATGAAGGTCACACACTCGGGTACAACGACCTCTAAAGACTTTCCACTATCCAGCTTATTAGTTATTATCTACATTTTAAAAATGTTGTACAATAAGGCAATGGAATTGTTTAAGATTACATATAATATATTATTATTATACATACCATATTATAACTAATATTACCTATTATTTACATATTATAATATAATTTGTCAATAAAATAGGAGAGCAAAAATGTTTTCACTTAAAAAAGAGAGACGCTGTTATTTAAAAATCGCCCATTTTCCGTATGGGATACCATATTGTTGAATAAATTAATTATTAGAGTAATAATACTACTTATCAGATACCTATTTGATCAGAAAACTAATCTAAATCATTTTTTCTTATTATTTATTAGATGACCTCGCCGTAGTCAAATCCTACAAGGTACCATCTACAGAAACTGGAAAGGTAATAACTGTGAATATTCATAAACCGTGAATTGACTAAATTGACTAATTGACCTGGTACATTAGATAACAGGTCTCGTTGCTGGTAAATTAATATTACGTCCTAAAAAATGATTGATTTATGTATCGTTTCCAATATTTAATGGAATATATACCGAGCTCAATTTATTACAATAAAACATAAATTATTTTTGAGAAATAAAAGTGCTGTCCAAATAATACTAGGCCCCAAACAGAACGAATACTATTATACGGTGATTATTAATTAAATGCATTTAGTAGCTAGGTACTCATTTTAATTTGGGTTGAAAGGCTGTATTGGTATTTATATACCTATGAAATCCAGCGATCTTAATGATATTGTAAATTTCGGTTTTGGTATATCAGATAGAAAACAAAGGTCAAATTCCTAGCCATTTCTAACTCAATCTACTTTTGAATTAGAAACAGTATTAGGTATAAATATTTTTTTTTATAATAATTACTCTTTTGTTACTTAATCTATACATAATTTTATTATATGATCATAAATATAATATGTAGGTATATCATATCGTATTGTTAATATTATATTATACATTTATTTTAACAATAAAAGTTAAACCTAAAATTTTAATTATACTGTATACGAAGAGCTCACCAAGCATATTCACCTCTATGTTTACCTATTATTTCCAGAAATTTTAGTATTTCTGTTCTATAACGCCGGGTCCCCCACGCAAGAATTTGTGACGAAACGTCTAAAATCAACTACTTTAAATTTGATTTTTTTTTTGTTTTACTTTTTTCAGTGTCTGATGAAATGCATGATCACCAAACTAGGACTGGTAATTATTTATACGTTTAGTCATTATTTTTGACATTAATTTGTGACTCGTTAAAAACTAAATTGTGTTCCGTTATAATATACTATGTTGTTTCAGCTGAACAACGATGGTTCGTACAATAAAACTGGCATGGAAGCGGGGTTAAAGAAATATTGGTCGGAATGGTCTACGGAGAAGATCGAGACTATAAACGACAAGTGTTATGAAGAAGGTAATACTACCATCCTTTCATATTATCTGGCGATTCAGTAATAATATTGTATTAGTCGGTGGTGGATGGAAAAGTGTGTGAATGAAATAATATAGGTCTGTGTTAGTGTTCTTTACCGATGGTGTATCGAACATAAATAACAATTCCTAATCTAAATAATAAGCCCAATCAAAAGCCAGGAACATCATTTAAACGATCATAAAAGCTATTCTTCTATTTCTTTTTCAACAAACATCATAAAAACTAGCTCACACTCAATTCGCAATAAAAGGTTCTCGTTAAAATATTCCTTAATTTAACACTTATTGTTATTTGCTGTACTAAAACATTACAGCTAGTGTACAATAAAAAAGAATAAGTAGGACACATTTTTAATTCGATAAAATATTATTTAATATATTTGAAAGTTGCACAAGCACAATGTATAATGAGTTATAATTTTAAAAAACAAGTTAACTTATTTTTAGAGAGTTAAGTTAATTTTTTTCTTCTTATTAAATTTAACTTTATTAGTTCTAATACCTATATATAATTGCAAATTAATATGGTTCTTAACATTGAGTTTACTTTTTTAACCCGAGTTCATTTTTCAAATAACTTGCCCACGGTCACATACTTTGTTCGTTACCACTAATACCATTCTAATAATATTATTAAAAAAATCGTAAAGCTATTAAAGTTTATCTGTCTGTAATATTTTAGTAATTATGTTTATAATTATATATAAATATTATATTCATTACAGCTTTACTTGTGTCAAAGGAGGTAGTAGCGACGTGCAATTACTCGTACACTGTGATGGCCTGTTTGAACAAGAAGTTGGATCTCGACCAGTTATAACTTGAAACTCGTAAGCGTCAAATGAATTGCCCACAATTGTATATATATCTAGTTTGACAAAAGTCTATAATTAATATTATATAATGCACTTATAGTCTATTACTATAAGGTAATATACAATTTTAGACTTTCTAAAAGGAAATTTCTAAAATGGTTTGAAGTTTAATAATTTTAATATGAAACCTAAACAACATGTCCATTTTCGATACAGAATTTTTCTTGAAAATGTCCTAAGTACTAACATTACTAGTTCCGGGTTGCACAAATCATGTAAAGAATCTATAATGAGGTCCCTTAAACAAGATTGGAGTGGCCCACGAATGGTCCGTTACATTTTTGGTGAACCATTAAATTTAATAAATTGTTTATGCAATCCAGCATTGGTGTATTATATAATAATTATTATAAACGATTTATTATTGTTATTCTCATATTCTTTTTTTTTTCTGTTTCCAGTTGAGCATGTTGAAGATTGGACCGAGTGGACCGAAAAGATAGTCATACGTAGCAACGTAGCTAGATATTTTTTTTCATTTTAAAATTGATTTATTTCAACTGTTTTGATACTTTTAATACTCAAACACTTAATATTATACATTTAAGTATATTGTTTGATATAACAAACATATTATACAAATATTATATAAATAAAATTAGTTTTTCATTGTCACACATTAGGATTTAAATGATATTCTCCGATTTCCTTCATCCGACTAAGATCACCTTGACACGTTTATGTATCGAATAAAATTGTAAAAAAAGCAACGGAATTGCAATTATTATCATATTAACGTTTTAATAAAATAATAATTGGTAGATAATTGTTTAATAATGATGACGTGGCGTTTTATTTCGACAATAAAACAATTATTGTTCTTGGAAACAATATAATCAACAAAAACCCTCCGTAAACTATATGCAAAAATGGCTAAGTAAAAAAAATATAAGATCTTTAAGGACTATAAAGATGTGATATCATGAATAAATGCTAAGTATATTGAATTTAAGTAAACTTATTTTGTTTCAATAATTTATTTTCTTGGAGGGGAATTATTTCTTAAAAGAAACAAAGTGTGATGAACAAAATAATTAAATGGCGAACGACTATTAAAATATCACTTATTATTATTTTAAAAATATTATTATTAATATTTATATACTATTCTAAATAACTCTTAGCCAAGTAAATACATTATTGAAACACAATAAGTTAACTTAAATTCAATATACTTAGCAATTAGCATTTATTCATGATATCACATCTTTATATACTCAGCTCTGCCGTCATAAGCCACTAAGCAGTAACTCCATTTTTGTCAAAATCGAGTTTTTGGTGTCTATCGATAGATATTTTAATTCTCTATCGATTCCCGTAATAAAATTTAAGGTTTTTCTTATTAGAAATCCATATAAATTGATAAGAACATAACAAGAAAGGCGGTATGTCCATGATTTCATTAAGATAAGAAGTAAATAAGCAGTATGTCCAAATACTAGAACAAAAAGCAGTAACTCCAGTTGTTACTGCTTTTTTCCCTAGTAATCGTTGTATTCAGAAAGCAGTATCTCCAACAAAATCCAAATTATTGGTGTAAACTTAACGTTGGTCCCAAAATAGAATTAAAATGTATACCATAATGTTACTGATAACTTGATAAGGAATAATATAATCACAATTAAAAAAAAAAACACATTTAAACCGTATCTGCTGTGTAATAAGTCACTATAAACATCATATTATTTTGAAAGTACTACATATTTTGTGTACGCGTTACTTATTAAGTGTAAATCAGCTTAAAAATGAAAAGCAGATCAAAAAAATGGTTCAAATGCATTTTTTTCCAAAAAACCTATATTGAATACAAATTCTAGAACACATAAACATTACTTTACAAACACATGCGAATGATATCAGAAGCCATTAGGCAGTAACTCCAAATAAAAGTGTACTTACTGCTTTTCATCTTCTGACTAATATAAGCCAATAAGCAGTAAGTCCATTATAACCCATAAAAATGTATAAAAAACCTTTTTTTTGTGTTCAGTAGATTCCTCATGAAAAATATAATAATATGAAATCTCTTTAATGTTTAAAATATTATTATTTTTACTCTAGGGACTAATTTAGTGTTGAAAACTGTTTTATTGTTTCCTGAACATAACGATTTTTGGAGTTACTGCTTAGTGGCTTATGACGGCAGAGCTGTCCCACGAGTATCCTCGTTTAGCGCATGGGGCTCCGAGGCCCCATTTAAACAGCTATTTCCACTTATTTTTTTTTTATATTTATAGTATATTGTATAAAGTACTTCGTTAAGTACAAACAACAATATTGTTTGTGTAAATACTGAGTAAATATTGAGTATTTACACAATGATCTAGGTATTTACCTCCACACTCTCCTCTTCCTGTAGTTGAATCCCACGTTGCTTCTGTTGAGCAAATCATATCCTCCTATAAATCTGTATCAGTTATCCTTTGTGGTGACTACAATCTACCTAATGTTACATGGTCATCTGATGAACTAGGATTAATTGCCACAAGTGATCACAATATGGTTACCACATCTATTATAGACTCTTTTTCTTACTTAAATTTCTTTCAACATAACTTCCTTCCTAATAGTCATGGCAGCATTCTAGATCTTATTTTTTCAAACTCCAATAAAGTCACTAGCAGTACAGCAACTGAATCACTTGTTATTCCTGACCCTTATCACCCGCCTCTTCACATAATCTTTCCTTTCCAATCTGATAATGTGGCAGATAACACCCATACCTATAAAGACTTCAAAAATGCAAACTACTCTGGTATATCGCAATTTTTTAACTCATTTAACTGGGAGTCTACCTTTTCACAATATTCAATCGACGGTGCTGCCTCTATTTTTAATGAAGCCCTGCTTCATTCCATTGAGTTGTTTGTTCCTACAAAAATTTACAAGTTACCAAAATTTCCTCTCTGGACCTCTCCCACACTTAAAAATCTTATTTTAAAGAAAAAGCGTGCCCATGCAGTTTTTAAGAGGACTAAGTTGCCATGCGACTACTTAGCTTTTTCTGAGCTGCGTGCGAAATGTAAACACACTTCTAAGATAGACTATCAGTCATATATAAGACATACAGAATACTCGCTCACTCACAACCCCTCTTCCTTTTGGAAGTATACTAAAAATCTCAGTAAGCACAACACGCTACCCTCCACCTTACGTTGGGATACCACTACGGCTGATAATCCTCGTGATTCTGCCAATTTGTTATCTAAGTACTTCTATTCCATGTATAATCCCTCTATTTCTCCACCTTTTAATCCCCTTACAAATAATAGATATCCGTACGAACTTCCTTCTAATTGCCTCATTACTCTTGATGATGTGCAACTTGCACTTAACTCCCTAAAAAATAACAATTCCAATGGTCCTGATGGTGTTTCTGCACGTTTACTTTTTAACTGTCAAGACTCCATTGTTTACCCTTTATTTCTGCTCTTTAGACAATCACTTGATGAAGGTATTTTTCCTGCTGTGTGGAAGACCAGCTCTGTTACCCCTGTTTTTAAATCTGGTGATCCCTCACTTGTTTCTAATTACAGGCCTATTTCTATTCTTCCCCACATTTCAAAACTACTTGAGTCCATTGTATACACTAATATCAAAAGAAGTCTTAACCATATATTAGTGGCTGACCAGCATGGTTTCCGTCCTGGGAAATCTACTACCACCTGTACCCTAGCTCTAACGTCGTATATTCTGGAGAGCTTTGAGTCCGATTGCCAAGTTGATGCCGTGTTCACTGACTTTAGTAAAGCTTTTGACTCGGTTATCCATAGCCATCTTATCTCTGAACTAGAATCACTCGGTATTGGGAACCCTTTACTATCATGGCTCCAATCTTATCTCAGTCCAAGAATGCAATTTGTGAAAATCCATGGTGCTACCTCTGACTTGTCTATAACTCCTTCTGGAGTCCCTCAAGGAGGACATCTTAGTCCTCTACTGTTCATAATTTTTATTAACTCAATTAACAATTACCTTTCATTCTCCAAAGTCCTTCTATTTGCGGATGACATTAAAATTTATTCTAAAGTTGCTTCTATCTCCGACTGCCGTCAACTTCAGTCAGATCTCGACTCCTTCTGTCTCTGGACTCAGCGTATAGGCCTTACGCTCAATCTCAACAAGTGCCATACTATGACATTCCACAGAAAGCGAATACATATTATCTTCCCTTATTCCCTCAATGGCTCCCCACTCGAACGTGTTTCTTCTGTCAAAGACCTTGGTATCTACCTAACTCCATCTCTTTCTTTCGAACAGCATATTAATATAACAGTTGGTAGAGCCTTAAAAGTCCTAGGTTTCATAAAGCGCAACACTAGCCTTTTCACGTCCTCCACTTGTCTTCGTTCCCTCTATTTCTCTCTTGTCCGCTCTATTTTGGAATATGGAATTGTTGTATGGCATCCATATTTGGCTAAAGACCAATTACGCTTAGAGCGAGTTCAAAATCGATTCCTCTCATACGCTGCTTTTCTGCTCAAGATTGTTCACCCACCCCATGACTATTCATCCATTAGATCTTCCTTGAATATCCCTCTTCTTTCTTCTCGCCGTATAGAGGCTGACCTTTCCTTTGTCACCTCTCTTCTTAATGGCACTGTTGATGCCCCTGACCTTCTTTCCTCTATCTCTTTCCGCGTTCCTGTACATTACACTAGAAATCACTCACTTTTCCTTGTCCCTTCTCACCGTTTCAACTACTCTCATAACCATCCTTTACACAGAATGCTTCGTCTGCTCAATAACTAATAGATCATGATATTTTAAATGTATATATTACTTAAGTTAGTTAGTTTTTAGTTTCATTATATTGTTATGTTTTTATTTGTACTAAATATTTAGTTGTTTGCTCTGTAAATTACTATGTTTCACCTCGTTTTTTATATAAGATTACTCCATCACATTGTTACTTAATATTCTCTGTATATAATTTGTATTGTAAATCTCTTGAATTGCCGATTGGCGTTAAATAAACAAATAAATAAATAAATAAATAAATAAATAAATAAATAAGAACGGTAATATTGTTTATAGTACTGTAATTTTGTCATATTTTCCCCAATGACTAGATAACAAACATTGTCAACGCTGTTGCAACCGTTATTCTGAATTTAATATAAATATCCATTAAAAAGTTCACACTTTTTCATTTATAACTTAATTATTTATGATTTTTACAAAAGCACATTATACACAATATTTCCAATGTTTTGGAGTTTACTAAGAGTTAATTTATGCATTAGAAAATTAGTTATGTCGTATAACAAATTTATACTTATTTTACACGTTTTAAATAGGCAACTCCTGCTACACACACAGATCATACAGTTGTTTTTAGATTCCGAGTAGAGCGAGGAAGCTAATTGGTTTTACAATGGTGTTTTTTTTTTTTTTAAATCCTGTATACAAAATGTCTACCAGAAGGAGTGCTTCGATTTCAACATATTATAGTACCTTATCATTTAGCAAATTAGATCAAGATGGTACTTTAGACAGGGCATTTTTCGATTTTCTTAATATTTATTTAACTACACAGGAAAAACAACCGGCTATTATGAAAAACCGCTAAAAATGAGATTTTAATTTCTAACGCTTTGTTTATCACCAAAGAAACGAATAAAAAATAATAAACTCAACCTATAGGATATCATAAATAATAACAATATCCAGATTGTCAAACTGTCTTCGCTCAGAATCATTTTTCTTATACAATGATAATATACCATTGAGTTCAAGTTTAATACAGTCCTTTATACATTGACCCACTTGTTATCTACTGTACAGCAGAGCGACAACCACTTACCACTTTTTTTTTTCAATAATATTCTTACAAGTAAGTAGTTAAATTTGCAATGTAGCCATGAAGGTTAGGTAGGAACCTACTAGACTATCGCACTGCATATTATGTTTAATTTATTGTCAACATTACAGTTACACAGTTATTTCTTTTTTACACAACTTCGTGACGAACCATATTATATATCAAATGTTTTTATTAAAAAAAAATGAAAGTTTGTACCCTGTAATCAGCAGTAATCCCATTGACGCACAGAGGACTTTCGCAATCCCAAGTTTCCAATGTGCACCACCATAATATAAACGACTTTTTCAATTTTACATGGATTATTTTGAATTAAAAATTATCAAAAATACAACAACATTTTCATACTGTAGTATCCTGTATAATGCATATTGAAGAACATAATAACCCACAAGTTGGATGTAGTCTTCGCCATAATTCACTTTCCCACCTAATACATAATATCGTGAAATAATCTTTACCTTATTTAATGTTTTATAGACTATTATTAGAACATGTTACAGAGACAGAAATACTTCATTTTGAAATATTTCACTATATGGTGAAATATTTCACAAAAAAAAATAATTTTTAAAAACATGCTTTTCTTAATACTACTTAATAAATGAACGAAAAAGTTGAAAATAAACTTACTTTTAAAACAATTTCTTAATGAAACTTCAAGGTTAACAAGATATTACTAAAAGTGTTTATAAAATGTATTTGTTGAACAATTTTTAAAAATTCTGAATTACAAAAAAAAGAAATGCATGGGGCACTTAAGAGATGATAACTCCTACTTAAGGGCACTCTACAACTGAATCTTTAGATAAACTTTATGATAAATATTTTAAAGATTATTGATCACACTTCCAATTTTGTAAGAGATATTCCTGACTCATAACAGCCACGTTTTTAATTGACAGGTCATTATGTATAGTGTAATTCGAAACAAAGGTTGTAGCTTTAGTAATTTTCCAAAGAGCAATATTCTGAAATTGTTGAATTTTGTTGTTATTGGACACTTTTATGAAAATAGATAACTTATATACTTATGATAAGTCATACGTAAAGTCACTCTACAACTGAATCTTTATATAAACTTTATGATGATAAATAATTTAAAGATTATTGATCACACTCACAATTTTGTAAGAGATATTCCTGACTCATAAGAGCCCCATGCATTTCTTTTTTTTGTAATTCAGAATTTTTAAAAATTGTTCAACAAATACATTTTATAAACACTTTTAGTAATATCTTGTTAACCTTGAAGTTTCATTAAGAAATTGTTTTAAAAGTAAGTTTATTTTCAACTTTTTCGTCCGGGTCCCAAAATGACAACGGATTATTGTATTGCCTTCCAAGACCTATGTCTATACAAATTTTCAGAATTTTTCATCGTAAATAAGTGCCTCAAATCAAGCGCGCAAGATTTGATGACAACAAGAATGAAACATTGTGAGTTAAAGAAAAGCATGTAATAAAAAGCATGTAAAAAACGTGAAACATTGAAGTTTTTTTTAACACAAATAAAAACGCAATTTATTTATTTTTATAACAAAATAATCAGTGTTCTAAATTCTAATATTAGAATTCAGTATGTATAATATTGTATAACTACTTGTATGTATCATTTAAACATTAAATATTTAAACATTTTGAATACCATTTTAAATGTATAATACCAAAGGTTAGGTACCATACAGTTACGTTTCATGAAATTTTTAAACACTCATACAATTTTTAAACCAAATGTTTGAATGTTATTTCTTATTTTGGAACAAATTTATTTTATATATTAACATACCTAATTTTATTTTTTTTTTTGGCCTTTAATGGCACTTTTTGCCCTAATGGAATCAAAAATTTGGTTGTCTGGTAACTTTGTTATTTTATCTATTTATTCTTTGTAGTTCCTTCCACATCAAATTTGTCTAAAAAATCTACTAAACGAATGGTAAGTGAGGAAGCAAATTTAAGACTAAAAAAGCTTAAATCATCTTTTGAATGTGATTCATCAACCATTTCTACATAATTCACAAAGTTACAAAAATCGTCCATACTACTATATTTTTAAACAACTTTTTAAAATTTATATTTTGAGCTCGAAAAATATTGATAGCACGTAAAAATAACAAATTTATGTATCACTTAAGACTTAGGTGGCGGAATTTTAGCGCATAACTTTATGTGTTTGTTTATGGCCTATGTAATACATAAATATCACTGTGCAAGAGAAAATTGTTAAAAGAAATTATGTGTCACATAACTATGTCTTATGTGACACATAAAATGACTATGCATACGGGCCTAATTATCAATCGACCAACTAATTTGAATACAGGATAACCTGATTTATCTTTATCTTTGGCAAGATGGAAGACGCCTAAGAATGTGAGCATGTATATATTGTTTCATTGTTTATAATGACTTATAACTTATAAATCAAGTAAACAGTTACATTTATTGAACTATTCAAAAAGTTGTAATGGTTTTTTTCTTTTGAAAATTAAACATTCTAATGTTTTTAATAATTAATAATATTATTGAAAAAATAATAAGACCTAAAGGTAGTACCTATAATCTATATTATTAATAAATAATCTGCTAGGGACATTCTAGTAAATATGTTCATAATTATATATAAATATTATATTTATTACAGTTTTACTTGTAAATATGTTACTTATACATATAGATATAATATTTCAGTTCAATGTATTATATAGAATAAAATATGATCTGAAAATCCCGAAAATGTTTGAATTCCAAAAAATGTAGATAAGCCTGCAGAGGGACCGTCGTGACTAAAACACATGATTATACTTAATATATGGAATAATACATTTATATACTATCACTACAGAATGATAAAAAAAAACTTCGGCACTGTTTATTATTACTATAAACAAAATTTAAAATAATATTATGTTCCCTGAACTTGTATCAATGATTGGAGCAAAAAATAGTGATGGTGGGTGTTTTCGTATTAAATGGCAAAGCAATTATTATTGGCACCCAAACGTTTTTCTCTCAAAATAAATGTATTAAAAATGATTGCGAATATTATAATATTTAATAAAAAGGAAGAACATAACGCGTTAGTTTATACAATGAGGTACCTATATTGGATTATATTAGATAAATTAAGTAATATAAATAAAGAATTTGGATGAAAAATATCTAATTATAAACCTCTATAGGTGTAAAAAGCAAACACGCAAATTCTACGAAATGTTAATATCGAAATTGGTCTTACAAAGACGTACTTTTATTTATTCATAGGTACCTATAATATACATGTAAATGTCGGAAAACGCTTTTTCGAGTAATACAAAATTGTCTGCAGATAAGATATTGGAAACCTAATACAGGTGGTACATACCAGGCCTATGCACTATTGGTATTTACAGGCCAGTGACAGCAAAACTTCACGCAATCACGCCCTAATATAGTAAAATTATTGTGTCTTTTAGCTTCAACATAAAAAAACTAACTTTTTTTTATAGCATAATACTATACCTATATTTTCTTTAATACAATTTCGAAATTGTACAGTATGTCCCTATGTACTTAGCTACAGATATATTTCTGATAGTAGACGTAAACATGGTTGATAACAAATTTAATTTTCCTTATAAAATGCGGTGAGAGAATAACATGTTATGACCAAACATAACAGTGGTGAAGCGTGAATGGTTGTCCGATGGGCCATGATCTCCGACGATTTCAAGTGTACAAACTTCGTTAATCGTCCATATACGGTCCTGGTATGTACAGGACTACACAGCGGCATTAAGCAAAGGAAAACTGTCTAAGGCAATTATAATATAATCTCGTAGCTCGTGGTTTTTATGCTAGTCGTACCCGGTGGCGCAATATTAACATTAAATTTCATATAATATGTCTTACCAGAATGAATTCATTTTTGAAAAAACATTGTATTTGCATACAAATTTTCATAAATTATCTGTAATTTTTCGGTAAAAGTATGCACTACTTGTACTACTTGTACTACTTGTATATAAGACCTTAGCCTTAGCTACCTATACACATTTAATATTTTATAAGTTTTGAACTACAAATTAACTGTGGTTTTGACGAAATATGAACTTTAAATGCCTTTAAAAAATAATCATGATGCTTATGTATCGTTAATATTAAATTGTTATTTTTAGCTATAATAAAAACTTACTTATTACATTTTTAAGCTTGTTGATCGGATAAATATTTTTTTATTGACATTTATAAAAAAAAAAAAAATTAATTAATCAAATACAATAAAAGTGAGCACGGTATAACCAAGTTGGTTGCCAAACAATTTTAATAAATTTTAATTTTTTATTTCCAATTATTTTAAAAAGCACTGAGCATTTTCAACTTTGACCTCCTAAAAGTACCAACTAGATCCGATTTGCTTCCAAAAACATACATCGGGCATCGAAGCTTTTGATCAGAGAATTTTTTATACCAGAAAAGTTGAAAAGTTACAGACATTTTAAAATACCTCAAATAAACGTCTGAAATCATTAAAGTGGGCATAATAGAAATTACTAATTTTCAATTAATAATATTATACAATATACTAAATTGTTCCAATAGGATAATTATCATATTATGTACTCTTATATATTTTATTTTTTCGTGTCTGAATGTCTGAAGACATTTTTTCAAGTAGAAAGATTCGATTTTCAACTTCGAAGGTGGTTTCAAGTAACCAATTAGATCTAGTTGGTACTTTTCCAAATGTCCGTTTTTATTTTTATAATCAGAACAGAATTCGAAAGAATCGAAAATTATTTTGTCAACATAATATTGTCTTCACTCTTGGCTCTAAAAAGCTTTTCATCGTAATTCGTAAACAGTTTAAGTTTAACAGTTAAAATCCAATTTAAATTAAATAAATGAATACATCTATTAAAACATAATAAAATTATTTTATAATATTATTATAAATAACTAATAACTAGAGATGATAAGCGATTACAAAACCGTTTGAATTTGTTAGCCATCCGAGTTTCCAAAAATCCAGTTGTTCTTCGAATCAAAATTTTAAGCACACATTAGTAGTAACTAGTACTGAGTAACATTGATTATATACAATAATCATAAATCAGTGGTAGTAGTTAATCTACCCATAGGCGCAATTTGGCTTAAATTTCTGGGGGTGCTAGATTTTATCTACTTAAGTGATCAGTGGGGGCTTTGGCCACCACAACCCCCCCCCCCATTCATACAACTTAAATCTTAATTGTATACACCTTCTCATTAATCTTAATATAAATAATTACCTATAACATAATAAACTTCAAAATATATTATTATTCTTATAGGTACCTATGTATTATTATTATTATCATGAAAATGATAAGGTCTTAGAAATAAATGTATCAAAATACCTGGGGCATAATATTATAGTCAATAAGAATTCGATGATTTCTTAAAAGAAACAAAGTGTGATGAACAAAATAATAAAATGGCAAACGACTCTTAAAATATCACTTATTGTTTTTTTTTTTTTAATATTATTATTAATATTTATATACCATTCTAAATAACTCTTAGCCAAGTAAATACATTATTGAAACACAATAATTTTACTTAAATTCAATATACTTAGCATTTATTCATGATATCACATCTTTATACCTAGTGCTTATGGATCTTATATTTTTTTTACTTAGCCATTTTTGCACGTAGTTTACGGAGGGTTTTTGTTGATTATATTGTTTCCAAGAACAATAATTGTTTTATTGTCAAAATAAAACGCCACATCATCATTATTAACCAATTATCTGCCAATTATTATTTTATAAAAACGTTAATATGATAATAATTGCTATTCCGATGCTTTTTTTACAATTTTATTCAATACATAAACGTGTCAAGGTGATCTTAGTCGGATGAAGGAAATCGGAGAATATCATTTAAATAATAATGTGTGACAATGAAAAACTAATTGTATTTATATAATATTTGTATAATATTTGTTTGTTATATCAAACAATTTACTTAAATGTATAATATTAAGTGTTTGAGTATTAAAAGTATCATAACAGTTGAAATAAATCGATTTTAAAATGAAAAATAATATCTAGCTACGTTGCTACGTTTGACTATCTTTCCGGTCCACTCGGTCCAATCTTCAACATGCTCAACTGGAAACAGAAAAAAACAAGAATATGAGAATAACAATAATAAATCGTTCATAATAATTATTATATAATATACCAATGCTGGGTTGCATAGACAATTTATTAAATTTAATGGTTCACCAAAAAAGTAACGGGCCAATCGTGGGCCACTCAATCTTGTTTAAGGGACCATTATCTCACTATAGATTCTTTACATGATTTGTGCAACCCGGAA
>CARXXK010001029.1:1505903-1537802 GCA_949089665.1 Macrosiphum euphorbiae
AAAGAAATATATAAACAAGAAAATAAGGGACAGGCCTGATGCTATACAACCAGTTGCTGTAGTTGATTTAAAACCACAAGTTCACATACAGCCTCAACAAGCTGTTACCATTTCTGAGCAAGGAGAATTAATTGAAATAGACAGTCCATCCCCTTCTTCAATTATTGTCCCTACAACTGAAGCCTACAACTGAAGATACATTAAACTTTAACATTTTTAGGATATATAAGTTCTACTATAGTATAGCCATCGTAAGAACGCTACTGGGCGGCGAACAAAATTCATCCGATCTCGCGCATTCCTACCACTAAACCTTACCGAACGCTGGCCTCCGTCAACTCTGGCCGCCGCCACTGTCGCCGCCATCGCTACTGTCGCTGCCACTACCACCGACGGCGCCGCTGTAGAGTGGAAGAAACTTGGGTACCAAACTGCGGATGCGGACCTACCTGTCATTTGGATGCGGAACCGAGTAGCGTTCTTAGAGTGGCGGCACTTTAGTATAGCATAAGGTATAATAGCGTATCCTATAACATAAAATTAATTCTTAAAATGGTATAGTTAATACATATTAAAATAATAATATAATAATATCCTTCTTTTAGATTCTGAGTAGAATGAAGAAGCTAGTAGTTTTACAATGGTGTTTATTTTATTATTTTTTTTTTTTTCATATCCTGTATACAAAATATCAAAAAATACAATATATAATTTCTTTAATTTTTTTGTACTTAACCTAATAAAAAAGATATTATAAATATTAAATAACTAATAATAGGCAATAGGTAATGAAATAATTTGACAGATAGAATAATAAGTTTTTATTTTTTATGATCAAATTTCATATTATTCCTTGACATTTAAGTCTTACATGTTTATCATCAAAAATTAATATATGATGGGTGACAATTACCTAGATTTCTTACTAAAACTCATAATTTATTCGCTTGATATATCAATAGGTTTTAATTTTGCACCAAGAGTACTATTTGTGGTATTTGTCACTTTATTTTCTTCATAAACTATCATGTGCCATCTGCTCAAAATTCAATAATTTTACTGTAGTTTTCGAGTGTTGGACTTGAAATAACTTCAAAAAAATAATTCTTGTATGTCATTGTACAAACAAAGTTTATTACATATTGGGCACTTCCATGTTGGCATTTTCTCATTCATTAAAATAAATATACTAGCATCAAAACATTGTAAATTATCGCAATGGATAGATTTTGCATTTATTTTCATTCAAATTTTATCCAATGGACACACTAAGGAAAATCGATAAGATTTAGTGGACCAAATCTGGATCGACATCTGTTAATTATATAGTTTTTGGTCTCTTCGGAACTCCTACCTTCTTTATCTTGAAGTCTTTGTATCAAAGTATCTGTAGTTAATCTTTTTACATAGCCATAACGTAATGTAACAGTGATTGGAGAAAGTTTGACTCTTTGAGTGCAATTCATAGGTCTTGGAGATCGTCTGATTCCGTTCTTGGCCCAGTATTAGGACCCATAGTTGGTAATGAACATGGTTTCCCACCAAACCGAATGTCTAGTCCAAGCGGCATAAAATCTGTTACCTCATTACTCATAGGTTCCAATAACTAACTAATTCGAATCTGGAACTGATAAGGATAGTCATTTTTTTGCTGGAGGCACATCACGTCTCATGGCAACAATATTGATTGCCTCGGATGACACAAAAAGTTTTAATTGCGATTCATTCGTACCTAAATAAATAAGATACTTATTATAAATGACTTTTAAGACTTTCACAATTCTAGAATCCATTAATATTTGTTTATTATAATTAAGTTTAATACAACCTACTAAAATATAGTACATCCTACTGAATTAAACACATTAACTCACTGGTTCTATTCGGGCCTGTCAATATTGTTTGAGATAATGGGATACAAAATATGTATATAGAAATGATAAACACATACTATTTTAAAGACAAAATTAAATTAATAGTTATAAATAAATTCTGTTAAAATGAGAAAGAAAATAAATTTCAAAATTAAATATTTTATTTTTTCATAAAATATATTATGTTTGTTGAAAAACCAGAAAATGTACTTAACATGATTCATTTAAATTTAATGGATGTAAATGTTTTATTAGTATTCATAAAAAATATCATATTTTTCTAAAAAGATACCTCAATCAATATTATTATTTATTCAACCGTATTGTTAGAAAATATGTATTATAATTTATATTATTTTATAGTTGCTATAAGGTACTTAATAGGTGCCTAATGAATTGGTAGGTATACCTACTAATATGAAAGAAATGATTTGTAAATAAATAATTTTACATTTTTAATTTTATATAATTTAGGTATAAGGTATAGACTAACAATATCAATTTTCTGAATAATATGTACAATGTTTGTATGTATGTTTTTGTATAAAATAATAAAAGAAATATTATAGTGGTTGAAAATTGTAGACATTTAATAAAACTTTTTGTTAATCTTAGTATACCTATTAATTATTGTACTAACTGAGCTAAGATATATATTTGAATAAAAACATTTTTGCTTAAACATTCACTGATTTATCACATTTTGCATTTATTCTATAAGAGAAATTGTCTAAAATCTCTTAGGTATGACCTCCTATTATTTACTCCCGTTAATGGGAAATACATAATAATATTGAAACTTTCACTCTAATCACTAAATATTTATAAGATATTAAAACAAAAGGGATTAAAGTGTATAATGCTGCCACTTCGCTCATAGACATTAGGGGCATAGTAATTAATAAATATCAATAATCAATACGTTCATGATAATTGATAAGGTGGATTCACAATTCTTAACTATAAAATACTCTAACTTAATGTTTGAATGTTATATTATTCAATTTTGATGAAATCAATACATTACATAATATAATATTATGTTAAATAATATTTATGATTAATCAGTTTATTTAGTTTAAACTTCATATTTCATAAACTATTTAATATGTGTATAATATGATGAATAATATAGTCTTATTAAACCAATTTATTTAATATTATGAAGGGACAACACGATAATGTTTCCTGTTTACTTAAAAACGTTTTGTAACCTACCATCAATAGGAATACAAACAAATTGAACTTGCTGAACATAATATTAACTGCTTAACAATACTAGTGAATATCTATATAAATAATAAGTAATAACACAATGTTTCTGTTATAATGTGATATAATATTATAATGAATCACTAAATGTAATCATTATTATTACATTAAAGTAATGAACAGTAATGAACATGTTCAATAATTATTTGCCTATAGTAATACATATTTAAATTTATCTGTAGCATTACAAATAATAAATACCTAGACAAATAATGAGCAGAACAAAGCAAATAGAAAAAATAAATTAACTATGTGGGTGAATAGCAATAATACAATTGAATTCATATCGGCCAATATTTTTATCAATTATATTATATTAAAATGTAAATATTATTTATTTTGTATATAAAACGAACATAAAAATATGACTACATTATTGAGTAAGTCAAAATTTTGGACCAGATTATTAGGAAATGATTAAAATACTTATAAATTATAATGGTTTTGTTTAATAACACTTAGTTTCATACAGTCCACTTCGCCCCATATAACAAACCCATTTGACAACATCGTGGTCAGAATAATTCAACTTTAGCTCGAAAACTTTTAAATATGTGACTTTGAATCCAGAAAGAGCAAATGGTACCTCAAAATTCATAGTAATTAGGGGTTTTGTGCATTTTTTCTTAGTTAATATTTTTCAAATTAATTGCAAATAATTGCAAACTGATTTTTAGAATTTGCAAATCAATATTTTTTTTTGAATGACAATACAATTTTTTACAACATTGGATATTCACTCGAATTCTTATGTAGCGATTTTGACTTGTTTGAGCTATTTACGGACAACTTCAAATTTCATTTTTTTTTTATATATATTTATATATTTCAATACAATTTTATTTTTTGGACCATAATGCATGAAAATGTAATAAAAGGCTCTTGATAATATATTGTTACATTAGAAGTTTAAAAATATTAAAAGAATTTTTTATGACCATTTAATTTTTGATGTTTGACTACATTTATCAAATATTTTGTAGTTAAAAATTTATAAAATGTACAACTTTTATAGCTTAGGATTTAAAATTTAAAACAATAAAGTTCCACGTAAATAGGTTATATATAAATTACTTTATTCATTAATTATTTAATAAAGTAAAGTAAATACAACAATTTATTTATTTATTACCAAATATACGGGTTGCCCCTATAACCTTAAAGTACAGTACAATTTAGAACAATAGTAGAAAATTTAGATACATAAAAAAAATATATGTAAACAACATAATTACAATTTATTTAGATAATAATTTATTTAATAATAAAAATAATATACAATTGTTCCTAGTTCACTAGCTAGAAAGAGAAAATATAAAATCTCCTCTACATCACTTACCAAAGTGTTATATCTAACAGACTTAAAAAATAATTTATATTAAATTATATTATTATAATATAACATAAATACAAAATTGACATAACCTAACCTAACCTATTTATTTAATATATTATTATCAAAGCTACAAATATTATTATAAATTTCATCATTTTAAATTCCCCCCAAGTTGAGTATCACACAAATATACAATGATAGTTATTAATAGTTATAGATAGCATTGATTCATAGCATATGGATTATTGGCTTAAATTATTATTAATTTGTCTATAGTGTATTACTCCATTAGTGAAATGTTTAAACTGATTGAAGTTTAAAGTAATGTTTATCGCTCAAATTTGTTCTCTGAACAAGACATTTTTAGATGGATTAGTGGGTATAGAAATGAAACAAATACAAGTTGGTGTATGCATAATAAATGTTCAAAATGTGTGTGCAGGTAAGTTAACTTCGTATTTACTAAATAGTAATGTCACCAACGACCTATGCAATAATAATTATGTACCTCTAAGCATTTATGTATACTGAAGACTATACCTGAATGCAGATATCTTTATTTTAATGTTCAAAACAAAAATAAATATTTATGACAGCCCTGTGTATGTGTGTCTGAACACAGAGCACTGTTCCAATATTAAAGGTAAGAAATAAGAAGACTTTGAAATAATATTCAACTCGGGTTTTCAGGACTGAAACACTCTTATTATGTATATATATTATATACATAATAAATATACATATTTTATTATTATATATTAAAAATTTAAAACAAACATAAATAATAAAACACTTGGATTGCCTAGCCCGTACTACGATCGACGTTTCACACGCACGCTCATCGTACCTACGTCCTCGCCGAATCACTCAGCGACAACGGGACTGCCGTGCCAGCGCGTACGGCGCGGCGGTGTTATATAGAAAATATTACTGTCGCCTTAGCACATCTTGCTTCGCTGGCCTGACCTATGTCAATAATATTTACAATTTAAAATATTCCCACCTATGACCTAGGTACATTACATATATATTAAATAATATTATTTTGAAGACTGTCTACAACATACAACAGCTTATTAACAACTATGACCGTTCAGGATTTCGGGACATCCCGCTACACTATTGAAACGTAAGACGGAGACAAACAGTTGTGCTGGTACGACGTCTTCTTTAACGTTGTATTTAATTTCGGTCCTTATCTATCGTCTTCACCACAAAAAGATTTATAAAATAAAGATATAATTTTGACGTACCTACTTGTTACATACTATATGTTAGTATTATTACTGTTGGCCATTGTGTTAATTGAGAATCAATAATATATAAATAGAATATTCTGTAAAACCGTCGACAACCGATACACGCGTGTATTGTTTGTTTATTGTAAATTGTGATTAATGAAGATATTTTATATTTACAGGCATATAATGGTATTATCATTTTATTGGCTATTTAAAAAACAAATATGTTTTGGTATATTATCAGTTATCACAAATTATTTTTTAACTTTTATAGTATTCATTATGACGTGTGGTTGTGTGGTGTGGACTTGTCTTGTGATAGTATTTAGACGACAGTTGTCTTACTTAATTAATTAAAAGACAGTGTCTAGTTTGTTTTATATTATTTGTATATGTAAAGAACACGCGAATCACAACGATGTCTAAGAAGTTAAGTTTTAAAATCATATAGTTGGATATTATTTAAAATAATATATTGTGTTTTGTTGGTAAAAATATTTTTATATAAAGGCCCATGCCCCACGCATACTGCGCTGGTAGTGGCAAAATTAAACTAGCCAGCATTTACATTTTACTACTACCGCGGTGACCAAAACGCCAAAACAAAAGAATTTTACCGGTTAGGTAGGTACTCAAAAAGTATATAAAATTATAAATTATATACATTTTTCCTATATGAAACAATATCTTCTTATTTTTATTAAAAAGTCGATACATCAATATTTAATCGTCTTAAGAGACCAACATAATATGTACATAAAATATTTTTTTCCCTAAACAATTTCTTATTAACCGGTGTATTAAGGTTTACACGATGCTTTAATCTTGTGTGATAGTGATGTTTAGATTTATAAGCATCAATATTTTTATCAAAACATGAAACAACGCCATAAATATATAAGCTAGTTATATTTTTGATATTTAAATCAACACGATAACCATAATATGGTTTTTACTTTTTTCAACATAATTCTCAATAACGAATTGTAACATTGAGTTTATGCATATATACGTCAGCAGAATTACCCCATATTACTAAACCATAACATAATATAGATTATACTAAAGATGTATATTATACTAATCGTAAATAATTAATATTAAAAATTTCTCTCAGTGTTTTAAATCGATAAAAAATGTTCTTAATATATAAGTTATGTATTCAATCTGTAGATCCCATCTGAGATGCTGATAAAAATTAATTTGTTGAATTTACATTAATAATTTTATCATAAACACAATTTACTCCAACATAATTTATAGTAGGTATGCATAAATAATGGCTTAATATCTTTAAATTTATCATAGGTATATTTGAAAAAAAAAATTTATTTAATTTACCTACAATAATTTAATTATAAGAAATTATTATCAAATCAGTTTTTAACAATTGTTAGCGTATAATTAGCAGAACCATATATTATATCAACGATCGTTTTATGACAGACTAAACTAATTGTACCCTCAGCAAAACTAATTATTTTAGCAGGCATATATTATATAATAGATATTACGCCGAAATGACCTTTTTGCCTGTAGGAAATCTATCGATTGCGCCGAGTTTCAACTCTGCCGAACATTTTTACATATTGATTCTACCGGATATCAATCCACTGAATATTTATAAATTATTTATTTTAATAAGAACAAAATGTAAAAGCTAGGCTTACATGTATATTTATGTTAATGTTATTTTATTATATAAAATATGTTTTATTTCATTAATACATCCTATAATTATATGATAATTATTTAAATAACAAATAGATAATATGTAGGTACCCATAATTTTACAAAGTATATTTCATTATTTTTATATTAGGTATATAAATCTATTTAATAAAATGACAATTTTATTTAAATTTGTAAAAATAACAATCTCTAGGTACCTATAGGCTATACGTATATGAGGTACCTATAATATTTTATTGTTTTAAAAAATTTTACATTGTATTTTATTGTTTTTTTTTCTCCCATAATATAATATGTGCAATTGGGTTATATCGTCAGTTGTAGACAAAATGTTTGAACTGTTTTTTGAAATATTTTTATTTAAATTAAAAAATACATTTACTGTTATACTAGTATGGTAAACTGTGTGTACCTAGACAGTTTTTTTTTATGAAATATTTTTGCTTAAATTTAAGTTTTTTAAATGCTTCTTTGAGTGCTTATAATGATGTTTTTAAGCGCTTGTTTTAATGATTTTAAGTGCTATAAGTCCCGACCCCGGTAATTAGTAATTACTAACATTTTCAAATTATTTAGACTCCCAAATCTACTTAACCTATTACCATAGGACATAAACATATTATTATTCTTAGTAACTTAACCCTGTTCTATCTATTTTCAATATTGTTTCTTCTTGAGTTTCAATTATAATTGTAATAACAACATATTATATTGCTAAATGATTTCAATATCTACAGATTATATTAGCAAAAAGTTAAATACTTAAACCATTTAACTATGTTTGGGTTCTTATTGTTAAATTTTAAAATACATAGATTCAATATTATTGTATTTATACTTCGGATCAATATAATTTTACTTACAACGTATGTCGTAAGATTATTAAGTACTATTGTATTAAATTATTTAATCGTTGAACACTATTATGATAATCTAGTATTACCTTGAACAGTACAATATCGTCTTATTAAAAAACTCTAAGAACACCCACATGAACCATTATAGTCTTTTAATACTTAAAAAAAATATTTTTCTTAGAAAATATAAATTTTATTTTTATACAAATTTGTAGGTTGTAAAAGCTCCTGGAAGCTACTATATAGCCAAGTAGCCTTTAGCTGTATTTTAAAGGAACGATTACGAACATCAGGCCCACTTAGACAAAGTTCTCGAGCGTCTAAAGAGGTATGGACTAACGTGCAACACAAAAAAATGTAAAATCGGACTACGCGAAATTTCATTTTTGGGGCACATTGTAGATTCGGAAGGCATACAAAAGCAACCGGAAAAATTAGTCTGCATTGACAATTTTCCGGTTCCACGTAACGTTAGGGACGTAAGAAAATTTTTAGGGGTGTGCAACTGGTACAACCAATTTGTAGACAACTACGCGGACACTATAGCACCTTTAACAAATTTATTAAAACAGGGGAATAGGTGGAAATGGACGGTTGCTGAACAACGCGCGTTTAAAACTATAAAAAAACACGCTAGTCACATCGCCGAAATTGTCCCCACCCGATTACAGAAAAACGTTTTGTCTCCAAACCGATGCAAGCGAGATAGGAGCTGGTGCGGTTTTTTTCCACCGGGGTGACAGACCGGAGGAAAGACGCATAATATCCTACGCAAGCAAAAAGTTTAGAGAGACACAGACGAGGTACGCCGTGGTAGAACGCGAGTGCCTACCAGTAATTTGGGCAACGGACAAATTTCGACCATACCTAGAGACCCGGCATTTCGAACTCCTAACGGACAACTTGGCACTAACGTGGTTATACAGGGCCAAAGACAAAAATTCAAAATTAACACGTTGGTCACTACAACTAGCTAATTTAGATTTAAGTACGGTACATGTCCCGGGAATACAAAACGAAGCACCGGATTTATTATCCCGCGACCCATCACCGGGTGCACCCGTAGACGAAGATCGACTTGAGGACAAATTAGTAGGGGCGCCCGCAACGCCAACAACCAATGTGGACCTTGAGTCTGGCCGTATCTTTTCTATGCTCAATAACCACGTCAGTGACGACATACCGCTCACCTCGACGACTCTCGAAAAGTGGCAGTCCGAAGACGTCACGATTCACGACGTAGTCGCCGGCCACAGGTGGGACGACCCCACGCGAAACGCTAGGAGCACAAAATCGGGAACAAACGAATACGTTTTTTCCGAAGGTCTCTTACGCGTAAACTTAGGCCCCCACACACCCGTCGTGATACCAAAAACCAAAGCACAACATGCAATTTGGAGGTGTCACGATGACGTCTTATCCAACCATCCAGGTTAGAAGGAGACGTACCGGGCGGTCCGACAACGGTACTATTGGTAAGGTCAAAAAAATGACGTCAGGTTATATGTCGGTGCGTGCCACGTATATGCATGCACAAAACCACTAAACTCACGTCCCACCAACCCAATGAAACCAAGAACCCCCCGGCAACCATGGGAAGTTATCAGTGTCGATCTCATGGTCCCATACCCACGCTCTGGTAAGGGAAAATCGTACATACCGGTAGCAACCGACTGTTTTAATAGGTGGACCGAGGCTTACCCCTTAGAAACCTCCAAAACAATAATCGAAACGTTAGAGCGCGAGTTCTTTTCTCGTTTTGGTTACCCACGCGTGTGTCTCAGTGATAACGGCCCACAGTATATGTCAAACGAAATGATAAACCCAGTCGAACGCCAAAATCAAGATTTTAAAAAATTTGTACGCGCACGACTAGTCGAGGGTAATCATAAATCTTGGGACACAAAACTACTCAATTCTATTTTCGATACGGAACAGGTGCAACGAACTGACAGGCTACCTACCCGCGGTACTTGTCCTCGGCAGGGAATGCAAGAGACCCGGAGATTGGGCGCTGTCTAAAGCTGCGCCGGTACACATCGAAAAATCACAGGAAGAACACGAACACCGGCAGACCGGTGAAGTTCGACAAGGGTGACGTAGTTTACTACAAAGCGCACCACTTATCTAAGGCACATAAAGATTTTCGTGCCGGGTTTGCACCAAAGTGGTGGGGCTGGTAAAGCTAGCGAAGCAGGTCGGTAAAGGAGTCTTTCTAACCGACCAACAACCGCCGCGTAAAATACATGTGTCATGCCTGAAACGTGCACCAATAGGGCAAAAATAAATTAACTTTTGTTTATAACAACCATCATTTACAGACAACATGACCGGCCAGCAGCAGGAGAAGTGGCAGCAGGTGGCTGACCTGATTCAACGGCTGGGGCTGGTGTCCAGTGGTCAAGATGAGCCGCGAACAGCCGCCCAGGTCTCGAGGATGACGACCCGCCAACTTCTACAGGATCCAGTGCTGGCGGCCATCTATAACCGTGGCTGGGCGGACCGTACAGGTACCGCAGCGACCGGTCTGCGCTTTTGACAACCACCACCACGGGTTACGAGCGCGACATCGCCAACTCTCCCACCACGCCACAGAGGCAAGGCTTGACGGGAAGGCGAGTCGTGCAAGACGAGTACCGGCCGCCGCCGGCGGCTCGTTCTCTCTCGACCAACAACCGTTCGTATAGATACACGTACGCCGTAAACCTACGCACCGAAAATCTCCAACGCGACAACGTTGTGCGATTCTGTTACTTTTGTTTTTTTCTGTTTTATTTGTCAAATAAACGTCCCAAGTGGACATTGTTATTCATCTTCGGACGTGTTGTCATTAAATTCCACTATTGTGGATATCCCCCTCACAATACCTCCATACCACATCGAGACGGGCATACCAAATCACCACCGCCGAAGCCGCGTCACCTTTCGGGGCGACCACCGCGAGTCTTAAAAATGTCATGACGCTGTGTAAGGATATTTTTTACTTTTATTCGATAAGTCGTTATGTTTTGTGGAATATGATATTGTGATGCATTGTAGCATATAATTTATTTTTCCACTTGTTTGCCTTTAATCATATTATAATTACTACGAAATTCGATGCTAAGGGATTAACGATTTTAAAAAGCGGGTAAGTGGATGTCGCTCTGCTGTATAGTAGGTTACAAGTGGGTCATTGTATAATGGATTGTATTAAACTTGAATTCAATGATATAATATCATTGTATAAGAAAAACGATTCTGAGCTGAGACGGTTTGTCAGTTTGGATATTTTATATAGTTATTATTTATTATATTATCATGTAAGTTGAATTAATATTATAATTTTTTATTTGTTTCTATGGTGATAAACAAAGCGTTAGAAATTAAAATCCGATTTTAAATGGTTTTTCGTAATTTTTCGGTGGTTTTCCCGTGGCATTATATAACTATTGAGAAAATCGAAACCTCTCTCTAAACTCTAACCTCTCTAAAGTACCATCTTGGTCCAATTTGCTAAAAGATAAGGTACTATATGTTGAAATCAAAGAACTCGTTCTGGTAGAAATTTTGTATATAGGATATAAAAAAAATAAAAAAAATAAATAAATAAACACCATTGTATAACCACTAGCTTCCTAGCTCCGCTCAGAATCTAAAAAATTGTAATATAAAACTATTATTATAACATAGGCTGACAGAACGTCTTTGCTCAGAATCGTCCTTCGTATACTATGATTTTACATCGTTGAAATTGAACAAAATATCCACAACAGTGACCCACCCAACACCTGTAGTACAGCAGATCTATATCCATTTTTTTTTTTAATCATGTCTTGATCAGTTTCATCTAATAATTAATATACATGCTCGTCCATTATTTCTTCAGTAATTCAGTTATTTAAAATATTATTTATTTTTGAAATTCTCAATCGTACTTAAAGGCATTTGAATTTTTTCATTTTTTTTTTCATTCAAAAAATGTGCTGTAGTTATATAAACTTCTATTTCGAAAATGAAAACATCCTATATGATATAGTTTATATGATTTTGCAGATCATTTTCATGAACTATTTTAAATCGAAATTTGAAAGAGTCCTTTTTATTTGTCTTTTAAATAATTGTACTAAGGTTTATATTTTTTTTTTTTTTTAATGGTCCGAGAATAAAGAATACTAGATTCAATATAGCATACATTTTATATTTTTATAAAACCATTTTTAAGGACTATTATCCTCAGTTTAAACAATTGTATAACTATGAAACTGCTAGTTCGAATTTTGAATTTTGTACATAAAATATCTGAATAGTTTTCATTTGAAAAATAAAAGGTCATACACCAGAGTTTTTGCCACAAGACACTCCGTAAGTGGTACAAAAGGATTATCAAGAGTTTGGAAATGTTTTCTTTAGTAAATTGATGTTTCTAAAAATCAGAATTTGTATAAATGGGGAGGGGTGTGAGCATGTTTGGTTAATCGACATGTATCGGATAAAATGTCATCCACCAAGACATATATTCAGTCACTGTTTAATTATAGGATACTGAATAATAAATTAGACATATCGGATAATAAATACCAATACTGGTCATTAACTAGTTACTTTAGGCTTTTCATTAACTTAACTGTTAACTTACTAAATTTCTTTTTTAATTTACGTGAAATTAACGAATTAATTTTCATTTTAAGAAGTAAGTTAAGTTAATTTATTTTGTTTTCAATTTAATTATATTTCACTATTTCAGTCTATTTCGTTTTCATGTCAAAAATTGTTTACCATGAATTGTTTAAAGGTAAAAACTTATATCATTTAAATCTAAAATATATGGAAATACTGTATAAAGTATAAACACTATATCTTATAATTTAGTTTTGGGTTGGAAAAAAATTAAGCGTTGTATAAACAAATTAACTTTTTTTAACCTAATAAAAAGTTAACAAAAAGTGTATATTTACTTTAATTTTTAACTTTTTGTTATTGGTGCATAATGCATATGAACTTAATTTAACTGACTTAAAAAGAATCATTAACTTGCCCAATAAATACCTAAATATATAAAAATATACAATACTAGCTGATCCCGTGCACTTCGTTGCCCGTTAAATGTATCAACTCTAGTACGTAAGCTTATGATTTAACTCTCGAGTATCAAAGTTATACCAAGTTTGTCATTTTTACTCAAATATAATCAACTAATACAAAATCCTAACCTAACCTAACCGTACTAAGATCCGAAGAATAAAAAAATCAAATTTAACCCTTTCTAAACTAACCTATCTTCTTCCCAGAGGTCCTCAGAGTTCCAGATTGAGCACCTCCCGAGGTTGGTCCTCTCCCTTTTTAAATTAGCCTATCTTTTAAGTTGGACAAAATTACACACAGTGTAAAAATCTTATCAAAATCGGTTAAGTTGTTTCGGAGTTTATCCTGGAAAAACACTTGACACGAGATTTTTATATAATATATAAAGATATATTAATTACCTAATAATCGTTAAACGATTTAGCAATTATTATAATAATTTATTTTCTGCAGTACCGACATCGATGGACGTCACTATATTAACGCACGAGTAAAAACGCTTGGTTATCGTTATGATCGATTACAATAATATTAGATAAGACGCTACGTGAAATACAGAAAAAAAAGAATCCCCGACAGTGATGTAGTGAAATAGTCTATACGAGACGCCGCGTGATTATGATTTATAATTGAAAAGCATTTCAAGAACTGTCCCTACGCGGGAGTGACGGAAAAAACCTTGTTCTGTGATGTTAATACGAACTAACTTCGTAGTAAACATAATCGCAATATTATTTATTAGTAAATTAAAAAGAAAAACATATTATTTAGGTACACTTTTTAATTTATGTTTTCGGTTAGAATATTATGGATTTGGACGGCGAATGAATAATTTCAATGAATAATGCCGTGGGCATAAACCAAAAGGAGTTAAATCGATTTTTTTATAATCCATTTTTAATACACACGGGCTTACTGATAAGGTTACGTTGGTTGGATTAGGTCAATTTTTTGAAGAATTATCAACAGCTAAAACGATCAAATTTACACTAATTGTGTTATTTTATAGCAAACTAAATACCACTATTCGGTTTTTGACAATAGTATTGAAACCAAAAGGTTCCGTCACAAATGTGAAATAAATTATGGATAAAATGATAGCCATAAAGAACTATCCCATATTAATCGTATCGAGCATACAATAATAATACGGGTGTACAAGGCGAGCAGTCGAAATAATGTTTCGATTTTCAACGTCAGTAATTTTTCTGCTGTGAATGTGAATCGAGTGGTTGGTTCTTTAGAGAGGAATGTCAACTAGCCTTGAGCCCTTGACCATACATTTTTTTAAAAATATTTCTTAGATTTTTTTCACAATTATTATTTATTTGTATTTATTTATATAATATTTGTATGTTTATAGTAGCAATTTTTTATAATATTAAACTGCGACCCGTTATGTGCATAATTAATAGTTATGAAATTATTATAGTATACAGTTAAATTAATACGCGTCGGATATATAATTTTTGTAGATTTATCATTTATCAAACAAATAGTTTGAGTAGGTACTTTCTTTAGGATTTTTTGTGATTTTTTAGTTTTATAGAGCTACAAAATCTAAACTATAATCATCTGGTACAGTCGAAAACATGACTCGTACCCTTGGAATAATACCGCCGTAACTCAAACTTCGGTACTTTGTGTTTGCTACATCATCAAACCCGCAAACATATTATTTATTACAAAGTGTTAGACCGCCACTAACGTTGTTGTAATTATTAAACTCAGTGTCACAGATTTGTATCTGTTCGACATTTTTGTTTTTTTTTTCACTTTAATAATGGATGCATGATACAATTCAAATTTGAGTGTACCTATTACTTTCTGTTGAATCATGTTTTAAAAACTCTAACCTACCATAATCGTATATGTGGTCGTTTACAGTTTTATTTTTATAACCAGTGACTTTTAAGTAATATTGAACACGCTGTCATGTTAGGTGTTGAGGCTGATATTGATTTTAAACCGCAATGTACTCAGTGTTGTGAAAAGATAAATTTAAAATAATCTAGAAAAGATAACAGATTATGCGTTGAAAATGTATCTAATTACAAAATAGATAATAATACAGTTTTTAGGTTTTTTAAGACTTAATAAATTAAATTGTAATGTATACCTAGACATGTTTATAATTTTTTAGTTAACATAATTTTAATTTCATAGAAAAATAAAATGTATATTAAATATTAATAAATTCGATTAAAAAAGAAGGAACGTTTAACGCATATTAATATATTGGACATTTTAAATTATGTGAACACTTAATTTTATTGTTTAATGAAATAATGACTTTTTTAGGCAAAAATTGATTTATTGCAAAAAACTAATTATTATTAGGTCACTTAAACATTCACGAGTAGTTGCTTCCAGTAATTGTTTTATCGGGTGACATATTCTTGTATGAAGCAGTAATTAATACAGGATATGGTCAGATTCCTGTTTCGCAAATGGTATCAGAACGTCATGACACTCTTACAATTTATTAGTGGCTTGGTCAATGGTTGAAATCGTCATTAAAGATTCCGAATGAAGTAAGTTGTGATTTTTCTAAAGCACTTTTAAGGGCAATATCTATAGCGTTTTGTGGAATAAATCTTCAGAATTACTTAGAAACATGTTATAAAGTTTTAACTGATCAAGCCATAGAATTTCCTAGGACTTATATTAGAATAGATGTATCTCATATGATAAAAATCTTTTGTCGAATTAAGTGTTTAATAGGGCATAAAAGAAGAACACTAAAATATTTTTATGTTCGTTGTCTAAGACATTTACTTAATACAAAAGATTTAAATAAATTTGCCAAATTACTCGATGCTATTTTTACAGTAACTTTAAGTGAACCAGATGGAGATTATAAAGAAACAAAGCACCCTCCGAATTGAGTAGACAATATTTATTAGATTGTATGAAAGGTCTGAGTAAAGACGATCAGTTTGAAGAAAATGATCCTGCAGTTAAAACAGACATAAATGAAGATAATATAATAGACGAGGAAGCATCCACAGCTTGTATGAATGAATTTATTACTGATATTTTAAATGGTAGTACCATAAAAGGTGGAAAAATTAAAAAATTGAAAAAATTATGGAAAAATGTGCGAAACTCCAATTATGTAGGTTCATTAATCATCAGTCATTACATATAAAAGTGCGCTCAACGATAAACAATTTAGGGGTTGCTTTGAGGCAATCTCACATTTTTCTAATTTAAATACATAATAATAATATTGTAGTTGAATCGCACCGATATCGTAATAATTAGTACCTATATTAATTTTCTCCAGTCCAAATCCCCTGAGTGCCACACTTTGGTAGCACACGTTTTGAACTTTTATTGAAAGCGATTTCGATAAAAATGATCGGGAAAATGAATTTTGGTGCGTTCAGTTTGAAACAGCCGTACTAAGTACAGCACACACAAATGGACCGTAAAATCGTAAATACCGAATAGTTGATATTGTACTATTTTTCTGAAGATCAATTGCTCCACTTGGGTAGTACATATTTTTAATCTTTATTGAATCTTTATCTTCAAAGACTTCGTTTCAAAATGGTCCAAAAAACATACATTTTGGTGTTCAGTTCGAAAAATCTATCCTTATATTATTATGACATATACACATTATAGTAGAATTGCCCAGATAACGTAAATACCAAGGATGAGCATTAACGAGTTAAAACGTTAAGTTAATTAACTCGTTACTTTTTTTTCAGGTTAATTTTATTTCAAAAGTATGTAAATTTAACTTAATAATCGTCCAAAGAATAATTCAAATTTTTGAATGGGAAAACAATATTTCGGAAAAAAATACATTTTGGTGTTAAGTTTGGAACATTCATCCTAAGTACAAATTGTAGTTAGACGTCCCGATAACGTATATATTGTAAAGTAGTTATCGTATTATTTTTCTTCAGTCCAAGTAAAATAAATTTGGGTGTTCCCTTATGACAACAAGGGAGTTGACCTCAACAAAAATGATAATAAGAAAACACATGAAATATAAAGATAATTTAAATAGACAAAGACAATAAAAATGATGACTCTAATAATCAATAATAATAATAACAATAATACAAAGAATTACGGCAGGAAGAGGAGAGTTGTAGTGGAACGGATTGATAAGAAACGTTGAGCAGTCGTGCTCACTACACCATTACAGTTGATAATGTTTTTGCTGACGAAAAAACTTGTAAAATTCAAAAAAAAAAAATATTGATTTTCAAATTCTAAAAATCAGTTTGCAATTATTTGCAATTATTTTCGCAATATTAGGTCCAATGATAAATATATATATAAATATATATTCGATTTATTTGATTGGTTTTATATGCATTTTTATAACTGTAAGTTAAGATTGTAAACAATGAGTAACATAATAAATGTGTAATAATTTATTATGGATACTTATTTTTAATGATTGCCAAAAAATATATTTATCGTATATAATTTTTAGATCAAATTCTTTGCCACTGTTTATCTGTTGTACACAGTAAAAATAAAAATATATAAACTGTAATTTATTTTTGTACACACATTGAATTAAATATGTCAATGTTACGTATATATTATTATCTACACTATGTATCAAAAAAAATAAAGTTTGTTTTTTTAACAATTTTGTTCTTTGAACATTTTGTTGTACATTATTTTAATATCTATAGTTACATTTTATTGGTTAGTCTTATTTGTTAAAAAACATTAATAACAAAGGATTTCAAAGTATTTCAAACATCGCTTTAATTGTTTGACATCCATCATTTATTTTATTATTAAAGTGTCTTTTATTTAAACATTATGTTTTCGTAATCCTAATAATGTCCAATGCTTGTATTATAGTTATGAACGTTATAAATTTATTACAACCTGTGAGCTATACTGTGGCATGCCGATGGGGATAATATTGTTTGATATCTACAATTCAACTGGTCTAGTACTAGATTCATCGTCCAGTTGAATGATCGTCGATGAACAGTCACCCTCGAACAGTTTTGCATAAAACAATAGACCCTCCAAATCTCCAATCGTCGGTTCTTCTTCAAATTTGTCAAATATTTTCAGTGTTGTGTCCATGACTTCGTATTCAATGTCGTTGATTATCTTGTTTATGACGTCTTCAATGGTTTTTTCGATTTCTTGAGATGTTTCGGTATTATGTAATTCAGCCATTTTCCCTGCAGGAGAATTGCAAGTATATTGTCCGCTTATAGGTAGTCGGAATAATTTGAAATGAAACGATTCTGAATTTCGTCCTAGGCCGTCGCAAGTAATTTAAAACAAACATCGTATATTAGTAGCCAGCTACTACGCCATCATATTATTAATCAGACAGCATTAGCTAGTTCGAGACCGTTTATTTTTCCCAACACCATTATCGGGGGCATTATTGTCAATATATTATAAAATAATATAGGTTCTATAACCTAAAATATTAAAATTTTTGCTGAATTTTTCCTTTTTTTGATTTGTGACTTTATAGTTATGGAGACCATATTGACTAGTATAAGGCGAAAGGGGTCTAAGCGACATTGTGTATACTACGGGACAAGCGACAGTCAAAGAATTCGATCAGAAGAGCGCTAGAGTTCCTATGATCTATGGTATTAAAAAATATTGATCTACGTATAATAGGTACCTATAATAAATTCCAAATTAATCATATCACAATATCTATTAGGTACTTATAACGCGTTATATCTCAACAACAAACCCTGATACTATCATATATATATAATAGTGTGCTTTAGAAGTTTTAAGTACCCACGAATAATATTATACAATCACAAAAAAATAACTAAAATAGTTATTCTAGGTTTTTTTTATTTAATTTCATAAAAATTTGAACTTAAAATGACTATAAAAATAAACTGTGCTTTTGTATTTTTTAGATTTTTTGGTAACAAAATTAACTACTTACGTTGAATCTTGTTTTAAATTTTCAATCCTTAGATATAAAAGTTGAACATTTTATAAATTTTAACTACAAAATAATTATTCAATTTTAAATTTAATACATTTTGTCAAAATTCGATCTTTAAATGCTTATAAAAAAAAAATTGTGAATAATATGTATTTTTAAAATTTTTAAACTGATATTGTAACAATATATCAGGAGTCTTGTATTAAATTTTTACACTTTTTGGCCCAACAGATAAACCTTAATTGATATTTATAGAAAAAACAAACTAAAAATAAAGAGTCAAAATATTTTCAAAATTGTATGATGTATAGGAAATGCTAATATAAACATTCAATGAAATTTTCATGTATCTACAGTTATTCGTTTTTGAATTACAACAAAATAAGAAAATCGCTTCATGAGAAATCGAGTGAATATCCAATGTTGTAAAAATTTAATTTAACTTTCTTATAGACATTTTTTTTTTGATAAAGGTAGATAATCTTATAAGGAATATTATATTAAATTTTAAAATCTTAGATATAAAAAGAAATATTTTTATGAATTCTTAACTCAAAATAATTTGTTATTTTAGTGATTTCTCCATATTCTGTCAAGATTTGAACTTTAAATGCTTTTAAAAAAAATCTGTGACTAATGATTTTTAATATTTTTCAGACGTTAATGTAACAATGTAGTAGGAGAATCGTATTAAATTTTCAATTATTTTTACTCAAAAAATAAATTTATAATGATTTATTTAGAAATAAAACTAAGAAAAAATGGAAAATGAAAATTATGTCAGTAAATAGTTCGAAATAGATCGAAATTCTAACAAATTCAGATCAGTTTTCATAAATATTATTGCATTATGAGATCGATTGGTAGGATGGAAATAAAATAAAAAACGGGAGCGGTAAGTTGTAGTGACGGTCCGCGATTGATTAATAAATAATAATTAATAGCTTATAAATATCTTGCGTAGGTATATAGATAATATAATAAAATCATTGATAATATTATATCACTACACTATGTAATATGTATATTATGTATTTATAATTATTGTAATTAATAAAATATATAAGTAATAACAGCTAATAATTATATATATAATATATACATATATTATATACAATAAGTATTGAATAGTACATAGATAATATATTTTTTGTCACACCTGTACCGAAAGTTTGGTTTTCGACAGTGGTTGAAGCGTTGGAAAGCGAACTTTTTCCGTCTATCGCGCCGTAAACTGGCAATGGGAATCCCCATAGTGCCGGGAAAAAGTGGAAATCCTCAAAAGTGCTGGGTGCATATATCAAGTGTATTCTGTGCACAACCCGACACTGAATTTTATACCACGGTGCTTACAAAGCATAAACTTTTGGTTACATCTTATATAATCTTATAATATAAATCTTATTATAATCTCCTTGCATTGTTTTCGTAGAATAATCTGATTGCTGCCTATATTATACCTAGTGCTTTACTTTTGCCGTGATTACATTTCTTTGTGTGTCTCGTTTTTTATAGACTAGTTAATAGAAAACGGGTATAACGCGATAGAATTTGAAACAGCATCATAAGATCTACATATTATGCATTTATAATTGTTATAATTTATAAACTATAACAATTTGGTGACAACATCAATTTTAATGATAAAAAATCGGAAACTTCTAAAACTTTCCTTATGGACGCATTCAATTTACATAATATGATAAAAAATCCAGCAGAATCTACAACACTACAACGAGAGATGACACTGTCGATGCAGTATTTTCAAGATATTTGGAAAAAAATTACATCACAAACATGCCGATTATATATTTTCAGTTATCACAGGCCTGTAATTTCGATTATTGAATATGATTAATATAATATTAATTAAATAGTAATTATAATCATTTTCATTTTCATTTATTTTTCACATTTACTTTTATTTTGAATGGTTCCACTAAAATGTATTTGTAATCTAAAATATTTGTTGGAAAAGAAACTTCGTTACTACCGGGTGTCTCATGACAGCACTCATTTTTAATATCTAAATGAACACAAAATCTGTAAAATATTATATTAGAGTATAATGACATCACGTATCGAATAATATTGTTAAATGACAATGCTATAATAGAAAAAAAATAATAAGAATCTTAAATTTAAAAAAACAGCATAATCATACATCATGTCAAGGTTAACTAACCCAACTTATTATGTTAAACATCCCTTATCTACCAGTTGCAAGTCTGTAATAATTTGACGACATAATAAGTTGCTAGTGGTCATAACTGGGGAAAGTTCCTTGCTTTGTTCATCGTCCATGTTGATCGTATCTTCGGTACACATGTCTGGAGCCAGCTCCAAGTCAAATGTAATGATCGGTATCATATCTAGTGCTACTCCTAAACCGAACACGTTGTATTCATGCACCTCTTCGTATATAAACTGCAGTGGAATGGCTTATGCATTTATTTATTTGTAAAAAAAATATAGAACCCAATTCATTAGTTACATCGATAATATTATAAAAAACAAGCCAAACTGATTTAAAATTGATAAAACAATTAAACTAGGTAATACAATTTTAATTGAAAAGAGTACTTTCCGATTTCCGAACAAAGTACTTATACATTACCAGCTATTTACTATTTAAAAACCATTAATATTTGAGAAATATAAATTATCTGAAATTTATAGGACCAAAGTTATAAACTTTAATAATTATTTTTTGACACTTTTGAAATGGCTTATTTCCGCAGCATCGAAAGGATCATAAGCAATCGAACAATATTAAAAAAATTGCAAATAATAGATAAATATAGTTCATTTAGGAGGACAAATTAAATTCAATAATATAATGATAGGTTGTGAGTGAAAATCAGTTATGGTCACTGTTTTTATCAATACAAACATTTTTTTATTTAAGCTAAAATGACTTATTAATGGGGCAGGGTATTATGGTTTTACCTATGCCTACCTACATATTATTTTAAATTATCATAAAAAAATATTTGTAGGTATTTATACCTAATAGAATTTTGATTTGATTATTTAGGTATAATACTAGGTATATCATCATTGAATATATTTCCTAGAGAATAATGTATATTTATAGTCGATGACGATACTTTTTATGTTGTTAATTTTGATCTTAAAAGTTAAAACTATTAAGATCGATTCTATTCAATCATAGTATTTATTTCAAATAAATCAGTAAATAAAATGTCATAAGTACTTACTTTTGTCGAATACCTGGATAATGATTCAAACAGTCTGTTTGAGTTGAAACACTGACTATTGAATCTTAATATTCTTCCAACAGTACAGGTAAATACTGTTTTCTTAACTCTATGCTGGTACAGCAATACAAAAGACTGACCAAAACTGACTCCAATGCTGGAGAGCATACCTAGCCAACTGAAAGTATACTATAGGCACCTTGAAAATGAATAAAAATGAATAAATAAGGTATTATTTTTTTGTATTTCTATGACTCTTAAATAATGTCACTTGACACTTCTTATATAATTCAGATATGCTCCCGTCTTGAGGGTACTGAAACAAAAAGTTGTTCGTCCAACGATCACCGTGACAGACTACCTTTTGGCTTTTGGTGACACCAGTCTCACCATATACCCAAAGAACGATTCGTAGTTGACAAATTTTCTAAATTTATCCAAATATTTTGGTTTCTCGTATTCTGTCAACTCAGCCTCCAGCTGTTAGAAAAAAAATCGTGATTATCATTAATATAGTGTTAATTACATGAAATGGGATGATATTTCAGTATTAACGTTATATCTATGTGTACATTTTATTGATAACATATTTTTCATAAAAATACGATCTTTTAGAAATATTCCCCATTTCTTGACTTACCATGTTTTTCAGCACTGCCCAAGCATAAAGTGATTCATAAATCGATTTTTCATAAGGTGAAAACAAAACCTTAAGGGTTAACCTATAGGTGATGGTTCTATTTGTGGTTTTAGCAGGTGTTTATATATATTTATGGAAAGTGCATAGCACGAAGTTAGCGGTTCAAACAGTTTTAACATTAATATCAACAACACGATATTTCATAATTTCACTCTTATAATTAATAATAAAAAATAAAATAATTCCACCCTTATTTTTTATTTTATAACTTTTATTTTTATATATAATATATTATATATATTATACTATAAAATATATAATTTATATGTAGATAGAAGTTCATATAGTCAATAGCTTTTTCTTTAATATGTTATATTATGTATTAATAATGTATAACATTACCTACAAAATTAATGAGTATAGTGTTTGATGAACTATACATATCAAATTAATTATTTAAAAAATACATAGTTCACCATGCCTCAATACGTATTATAGATGTGTATAATTATATTCTAACTTAGGTATTGCTAAACCGTTTATGTATGTGTATAGACATACATCAGTGTATATTTTTCTTACTTTTTAAACTATGGTTTATTATTTATAATAAACATATTATCTTATTCTTTGATAAAACAATATTATGAAATGCACAATACTTTACGACATGAATTGGGAAGTATATGATTGAGGAATTAATAATGGTAATAATAAATAATTGGTATTGATTTTACAATGATGTGTGTTTTTTATTTTTTATTTTTGTGTCTGTCATCGAATTTTAGGACAGTAAAAGTGGTTAGATTTTCTTCAACAGTATCTTTTCTGATGGGAAAGTGAATCTAGTTGATACTTTGGGAGGTTAAAAATAAAAAGCGCCGTGAAAAACAAAAGAAAAGATTACAAGTGTTTAACTGTATAATGGATGGTATTAATTTTAAATTCAATGATATAATATCATTGTATAAGGAAAATGATTCTGAGAGGAGACGGTATGTCAGTCTAGGTATAATACATAATAGTTTTTACAAGCACCGGGAAAAACAACATAAAAGTTAGGTAAGGAAAAACGGAAATTTTTAAGCAAAATCGGTTTTCCACAAAATCGATTTTGGTTTTTGTTGTTACTCTAAAACAAATGAACGTATATACAAGAAATTTTCAATGGTTGTTTATATTTCCATTTTCAATACATGATACAATTTCAAAAATATTTTGATATATTTTGAACTGTTTATTGACATTTTCAGTTTCCCTTTTCTATTAGTTTTTTTTCTATGAATGTCAATAAAACTTTATTTGTTGAGTAAAAATGCTTGAAAATTTAATACAAGGCTCCTCCTATATTGTTACAAGGACATTTTAAAAATATTAAAAATCTTTAGTCACAATTTTTTGTTATAAGTATTTAAAGTTCAAATATTGACAAAGTAAGTAAAAATGACGAAAATAATATAATATATCTACTATATTTTCTAATCAATACTATTAATATAGTTTATATTGGCAACTCTAGTCTCTAACAATAAACAATTATAAACTAAATATTTCTATTCAAAGTTAATTTTAAGGCAATCAGTATTAATGTAAAATTAGTAATTAAATTAGCAAAATGTATTATGCTAATTCAAATATGAAGAAAATATTACGAACGGAGAATTTATTATGGGGATTATTATAAAATATTTGATATAATAGGATCTATATGTATATTATTAATAGAATAATGTTTAAAAAATATAATAACATGATTTTTTTATATTATTATAAAAACATTATATTTGAAGTTCAAAAATATTATTTTTTTTATACTATTATAAAAATGATATATTTGAAATGTTATTATAATAATTTCAAACCTGCCAAATAATAATACTATATTAATACAATATATATATTTATAATATATATCGAATCCATCCATAGGTCAACAGGCTCAATGCACTACCACATCAACACCAGACCACCTCCACAGCGCCGTCTCAAACGAGGTCGCCCGCATGACCTAATTCCTTAAGACACTATCTAATTAATTCTCTAACTACTGTTATCATCTAATGTAAAATTGTAATTTATTTATTTATCCCACTTAATACGCCAAAATGTTTTTTTATCTTTCATCTCTAGGTATAGATAGCGTAAGCTAGGAATACCTTATTGTAATAATAAATAAAAAAAATAAATAAATAAATACAATTATATTATTGTAACGTATTTATATTCCAATTAATAGTTATTGTGTAATATTACTTATTATGTTTGAAACTTAATTATAATGTTATAATACTGTTATTTTGCTACCTGGGTATTATAGATACCTATTATAGGTCAATTTTTTTTAATAAAATAAATAAATATATAATTTGTCTTATACCTAGACTGACATACCTTTTCCGCTCAGAATCGTTTTTCTTATACAATGATATTATATCATTGAATTCAAATTTAATACCATCCATTATACAGTGACCCACTTGTAACCTACTGTAGAGCAGAGCAACTTTTTTTTCGATAAATATCAATACAATTTTATTTATTTTGTAAAAAAGGGTGAACTGTTAATGCAAGGCTCCTGCATGATATATAGTTACAATAACACTTGAAAAATATTAAAAATTTATAGGCACAGTTTTTCTTTATAAGCATTTAAAGTTCAAATTTTGACAAAATTTATCACGTTTAAAATTTAATAATTATTTTGTAGTTAAAAATTTATAAAATGTTCAACTTTTATAGCTAAGGATTGAAAATTTAAAACAAAATTCCACGTAAATAGGTTATATTATATAAATTACTTTATTTCTTCAATATCATCAAATATACTTATAATATCATAGGTTGACATCCGTCTTCCCTCAGAATCGTTTTTTGTATACAATGATATTATACATTGAAATGAAATTTAACACCATCTATTACAGTGACCCACTTGCAACCTACTGTACAGCAGAGCGACATCCATATACCCACCTTTTTTTTTAATCACATTTTCAAGTTTTTTGACCAAACAACATTTTTTTAGATTCTGAGTGAAACGATGAATGTATTGATTTTACAATGATGTGTGGTTTTTTTTTATTTTTTTTTTTGTGTCTGTGTACACGATAAGTAGTCGAAATAATGCTTCGATTTTCGACTTCAGTATCTTGTTCAATTGGAAAGTGAATATCGTTGGTGCATTGGGGAGGTCTAAATTTCCCAGTAGTTTTCAAAAGCGAAGGGAAAAACAAAAGAAAAATTAAGGAAAAACGGGAATTTTTACGCAAAATCTGTTTTCGAGAAAATCGATTTTGGTTTTTGGTGTAACTTTAAAACAAATGACTGTAGGAACATGACATTTTGACTGGTTGCTTATATTTGCATTTTCTGTACACGATAACATTTTCAAAATATTTTGATTTATTTTGAATTGTTTAGGGACATTTTCATTTTCCATTTTTTTTTAGTTTTTTTTTCTAGAAATATCAATAAAACTTTGTTTGTTGAGTAGAAATACTTGAAAATTTAATGCAAGGTTCCTACTAAATTGTTATAAAGGCAGATGAAAAATATTAAAAATCGTTAGTCACAGATTTTTTTTATAATCATTTAAAGTTCAAAAATTGACAAAATATGGAAAAATCACGAAAATTAGCAAATTATTTTGAGTTAAGAATTCGTAAAAATTTTTCTTTTTAAATCTAAGATTTGAAAATGTAATACAAGATTACTCATAAGTTTTTCTACCTTTATCAATAAAAAAATCTCAACCGGAATTCAAATTTTTACAACATTGGATGTTCACTCGAGTTCTCATGTAGCGATTTCCTTATTTTATTGTTATTCATAAACGAATAACTATAGATCAGTGGTTTTCAAACTTTTATTGCACGCGGCACACCGTGCTCCACAAAAAATTTTCAAGGCACACAGACCTTTTTTTTTTTTTGCATTAAATAATCTAATGAACAAAATTATTTTGAATTATAATTATATAAGTACATTTAATTAGAAATGAGTGCTTGACGAATGATGGCCTTACAAATTTTTATTAATTTTATTTTTATAATTTTATTCTTGGACGAATAGTTGAACTTTCCGAAGGACCGCGGCACACTCAGTGAATTCTCGAGGCACACCAGTGTGCCGCGGCACCCAGTTTGAAAACCACTGCTATAGATACATGAAAATTTCACTGAATGTTTATATTAGCATTTCCTATACACCATCCAATTTTGAAAATATTTTGACTCTTTATGAGGTGTTTACGGATATTTTCATTTTTCAATTTTTTTAGTTATTTTTTCTATGAATATCAATAAAGTTTTATCTGTTTGGCCAAAAAGTGTAAAAATTTAACACAAGGCTCCTGATATATTGTTACAGTAGCAGTTGAAAAATATTAAAAATACATTTAATATACAAAAATTTTAAAAGAAGGAAGGCTTCCATTTCAACACATAAATATTTTGAATAAGTTTGTCTACCTTATCAATAAAAAAATCTCTACCGGACAGTTAAATTAAATTTTTATGAGCGTTTGAAATTCAAATTTTTACAACATTGGATGTTCACTCGATTTCTCATGTAGCGATTTCCTTATTTTGTTGTAATTCAAAAACGAATAACTGTAGATACATTATCTATTGGGTCAAAAAGTGTAAACATTTAATACAAGGCTCCTGATATATTGTTACAATATCAGTTGAAAAATATTAAAAATACATATTCACAATTTTTTTTTATAAGCATTTAAACATCGAATTTTGACAGAATTTTTCAAAATCTCGAAAATGATTAATCATCGTAATGATAAATTATAAAATATTCAGTTTTTATAGCTAAGGATTGAAAATTTAAAACAAGATTCCAAATAAGTAGTTAATTCTCTTACCGAAAAATCTCAAAAATATACAATCACAGTTTATTTTTATAGTCATTTTATGTTCAAATTTGGACGAAATTACATATTAAAAAACCTAGTTATTTTATTGTGATTATATAATATTATTCGTGGGTACCTACTTGAAACTTCTAAAGTGTACTATTATATATCTATGATAGTATCAGGGTTTGTTATTGATGTTGATGAATAACGTGTTATAAGTACCTAATGGATATTGTGATAATGTGATATGATTAATTTGGAATTTATTATAGGTCAATTTTTTTTTTAATACCATAGATATGTATATAATTTGTCCTAAGCCTAGCCTGACATACCGTCTTCGCTCAGAATTTTTTTTCTTATACAATGATATTGTATCATTGAATTCAAATTTAATAGCATCCATTATACAGTGACCCACTTGTAACCTACTGTACAGCAGAGTGACATCCACTTACCCACCATTTTATCTTCAATTCGAATAAAACTCTAAATTTTTTTTAAACCTATAAATAGCTCGAAAAGAGTTGTAATATTTCGAACATTTTATGGTGTTATAAATTGCTAATATTAACATTCAATTAAAATTGCATGTATCTACGGTTTTTTTTTTTTGAGTAACACTAATAAACAAAATTAATTTTTTTCAAAAACTAATTTCGAGTGATTGCGTATAAACCTCAGTTTCGCCTTAATTTTTTGTTTGTTTTTCCTGATGCTCTTGACAACTATTGGTATTTTTTTTACTTTTGACCCACCAAAGTACAACCTATATTCACTTATCTATTAAAAAAAGATGCTGTTGAAGAAAATGGAAACTCGTTTAGATCATTATAAAATGAATATAACCACTCAGAATCTAAAATTAAAAATATCCAATGTTTTTATATATAGGTACCTAGCACAAAATAAGTAGTCATCATATTTTAAAAATAATATCAACTATAGAAAATGATAAAAAAAACATTTCTATTATCTTTACGGTCATTCAAAATTTAAAAGAGTCTTACATTTCTCAAGGGTTTAAATAACTCAAAAACAGACAAAATATTTTTAAAGTTTTATCATGCACCAATTGCCATTTGTCACACCTATAAACACTTTTTAAAAATATAAAGTAAGTAAGTAACTATTTACTATAGTTATTATAGTTTTTGAATTACAACAATAAAACGAAATCGATTTTATCAAAATAAATAATCCCAGTTTTTCCATATTTTTATTTTGGTGTACTTCGATACTTTTGAAAACAACTAGGATTTTTTATCTTTGACCCCCCTCCCATAATACCAACTTGATTTAGCATCCAGCGAAGATGTTAAGGTAGGAAATTAATGATTTTTTTACTGCATCAAAAGGTGATGTCAGAGAATGGTGGGCAAGTTAATGAAAATAATTAACTGTGGCAAGTTAAGTTAATTCAATTAAATTGCCTTCAGTTAAGTTAAAAGTTAACGAAGAAAAAAATTAAAATAGTTAAGTTTAAAGTTATGATAGAAAATAAAATTAACTTATCTCAGTTAAAAATTTTTTTTCAAGGTACAATATTTTTAAATCATAAACTCTCATAGTATTTTGTTATACACAAACATTTACCAAAACGTTTAACACTTTGTAAAAAATTAGATTATTATAATATATTATTAGAAAATAAATGACCAAAATCGTAAAAGAGTCGACGAATTAGTATTGTCTAGTTGATTAGGTATGACTTGAAAAGAAAATTAACTTATCTGCACGACAATGGTAATTAGCTATAAAAAGTTAAGTTACAACAATAACAATTTAAACTGAATAAGTTAATAAGTTAAAAACAAAAAAAATTAACTTATTAAAAACTTTAATATTTTTTCAGGTAGAAAAGTGGATCTGTTGGAACTTTAGAGAGAATAAAATGAATAATTCCCAGAAGTTTTCAAAAGTCAGAAAAAATAACGAAGGAAAAACTAGGATATTTACGTAAAATAAGTTTTTAACAAAATTGATGTAACAAAAAATCTAATAACTGTAAATAGATACTTCAAATCTTCACAGAAAGTTTATATTACCATTTTATATACACCATTAAATGTTCAAAATATTTTTATTCATTTTGAGCTATTTATAAATATAAGAAAATGAGTTTTTAGTTTTTTTTTTAATTATTGTCGATATAAAAATTTCGCTCAGCCAAAATACTAGACATTTCAATACAAGTCTTTGTTACTGAATGGAAGTTAATTATAAAAAAAAATGAGAGTAAATCGACAATAATTAGAGTTTAAAGCTAGAATTTTGATAAAATTCGTTAAAATCACGAAATTTTGGAGTTAGAATTGGTAGGATTATTTCTAGTTAGAAATTAATAAAAATATTTTTATTTATATCCAAGATTTAAAATTGTAGAAGAAGATTCATTATAAATTGTCTTACCTTGAACAAAAAAAGCTTACTAACTTATTAAAGTCAAACTAATTTTTTATGATTGATTAAAGTTATAGATTTTCGACATTGGATTTTCAGCCGTTAATTAACGAATTCTCATTATCTTATTTTCTTATATTTCGATAACGAATAAACTGTAAATAGGTACCTAACATTTTCAGCAAATGTTAATTTGATCATTTTCTATAGATAATTAACTTTTCTAAATATTTTACTTGTTTTGAACTTTTTATAAACATTTTCAATTTTTTTAGTTTTTCCTAAAAATGTCAAAACATTTTTTTTTTCAAAAAGCTTCAAAATGTAATACAAGGGTTATTTCTATTAAGTTGTTATAATAGCTAAATTATATTGATGATACATAGGCACGATTTTTTTTATAAATATTTAAAGTTTAAATTTGAAAAAATTCGTCAAAATTACAAATTGATTTGTAATAATTTATAAAATTTTCAGTTTTTATAACTAAGAATTGAAAATATGAAACAACGTATCTCATAAGTAGTTCATACTGTTACCGAAAAATCTAAAATAAAATAGAAACATGGTTATTTTATTCCTATTTTATGTCAAAATTGGACAAAATTAGATATTTAAACAAAGAACAACGATCTTGGTAGGTAATTTCTATGTAATTTAAAAATATACCATGTATCTATTTTATTTTAGATTTTTTGGTAACAGTATGAACCACCTCAAGGACACCTGGGATCAAATCAAAGCAGCCGACATCAGGAATAGCCGTATACAGGAACGCCGGTAGAACAGCACAATCAGATGTACCTGGACACCATCAAGCCACTTCACGCAACCCGTCATTATACACTACTGCGACAAGCTTATACACCGCTACCACGAGATTATACACATTTATACTATAATAATACTGCATTTCACATTATTGTTCTAAAATTGTCTACTCTTTTATTACAAAGCATCATATTTCTGGATCCCTGAAAGGCTGCACGTAACACTCCTAAGTCAGAAAAATAGGAAAAAATATTGATTTTGTAAAAATATCGTTAGACGTAATGATTTACATGTGTATAAAATATGACCAGTCCAAATTTCACTAAAAAAAGAAACGCGATTAGTAGCGGTCAGCGACCCGTTTTATCCTCAACTCTCCACAACACCGATTTTGATAGGTAGGACAACGAAAATCAACGACTGAAGACGTCAAAGCAGACCTTTGCGAAACATGCAAATTTATAAGATTTGTGCCTATACAATAGAATTATATGTTTGTTGACAATACGGTTAGTTGTGACTTGTGAAGTTGTATAGTAAAATTATTATACTTGTTTGTGGTGAGTGGAGACCAAGTAGAAAAAGAAAAAGTAATATTTGTACCTATACCTATATTGAACCCCTTAACGAATTTCCTAAGCTACCGTGTGAAAGCATTTATTATTAGATTATAATATGATTTAAATGTCCGGTATAGACAATCAAATTGTGTTTAGCATATAATTATAATCAACA